>JAVIWB010006735.1:0-122197 GCA_031893035.1 Dermolepida albohirtum
ATTTTTAAAACTAATGAAGAATATATATACTCATTTTAATTTTATAACAATTAGTGATATAGAATTAAACATAAATACAATAATTATTTATTTTTAATAAGGATATACATATATTTTACAATTTTATATTGTTTTTCAATAAATCAACATCATTATAAATTTTTTGCAACCAATATACGACTAACTCTTTTGTTATGCAAACACACTCAGATGTCACTCCATTAAACATTTTTTTCTATTTCCATATTTACATTTTCTCCACTTCTACCCAAACGATCTACCAATTCCTTATAAAATTCACCATATTTTAAGTTTGTTAAAAGTGCTAATCGAGATTCTACCACATCTTTTAAACGACATAGTTCCAACAAACCTTCATACGCTAAATATAGAAACGCTCCATCTTTGTCTATTTTCAATATTCTAGTCGATCCATCAAAACATTCACTAGACATTTGCAAATTAAAACTACTAATAACTGGAAATACTCCATTGCAATATTCAAAATATTTTTTCAATTTCGCAGTCTCTAATAAAAATCGATCCCACTCTTCAACATTAAAAAGCACACATTGCTTTTTTATGCCTACAATTTTCACCACAGGTACAAAATCAAAGTCTGGTGACAAACCAACACATATCCACTTCGAATGACTTTTGTTCAAAAAGTATGTCCTTTTTCCTACTAAAGGTATATTCCAAGATGGTTCTCGTACATTTTTCTGCACACACATATCTACTTTATCCCAGAAATCATTCGTCTGACCCATTTGAGTAAAAAAAGCTTCTATACAAGGATCTGCTTTATAATTTTCAACTCCATTCGTAAAATTATCTTCTTCAATACTAACATTCCTCAAATCACCGTCTTCAATTTTCTGAGAACAATCAGTGTGTTCCTTCATATTAAATGAACGCTTCATGATGACTCACAATACTGAGAATAATTCCATAATTCTACCTTTATATATCTTTCTTCACGCACGTAATTATTTTTTGAACTTCGTCGAGCTCAGCCGATTCTAAAATCACATTGATGCAATGGTCTAAAAATTACTAACACCCTCGGACAGCCGATTCTAAAACCTCCTCATTACCGTTGACATTGAAATGACCTTCACCTTGAACCTCGGGCTTAGCCGATTCTAAAACCTCCTCATTACCGTCCACATTGAAATGACCTTAACCTTGAAATGATCTTAACACTAAAACCTCTTCGGCCTCAGCCGATTCTAGAACCTCCTCATTGACCTTGACCGTTCCAACATGCATTGTGGTCAAGGTCAATGAGGAGGTTCGAGAATCGGCTGAGTCCCTCTACTCACGGGCATTAAAATAAGTACGAGTTCATACAAATTTATGTCTACAAATCAGTTTATACGAAGTACCGATGAAATTTTAATAAGTTCAGAAATGTTTTCTTAAACTACAAATAAATTTCATATAGAAATAATTAATTTTTAAAATAAAAGTTCTTGAAAACAGAGAATTGTATAAAATAAACAATAGTCCTTCATAAAATAAGTAATTTAAAAGTTTTAAAATACATAAATAAAGACGCATTTGTAGAATTAAACAGAATTACCTATATAATTTAATTTTGCAAATCTGGACATGCTCTTCACTCGTAAATTAATTCATATTTATCGAAACTGACTACGCCCTTTTGCAAACCAAAGCATGTTTACTGAATGATGGTTACTGATGATTTGCCATGGCTAATGCAGAAGGCAATTTCTACTGTTGTAATGAGGTGAGGGGTAGGTCTAGCAATCGAACAAGTGTACGCCAATGACACGCGTGTTAACCAACGACTGATATGTACATGTATATGAATTCGTTATTCTTCGGGCAATTTGACATCTAAATTGGATCACATAGTCCTGAGGAAAGCCGTGTTCCTCCTGGCATTTCGGCAACATAGCTATTGCCTTCTTAATAAGATTCTTATCATCGTAGCGGAATTACGATTCTTATAACGGAGTTTAATTGGTGTGACGAAGCGTTCAGATATGTCTTTGTATGTGTTGTACGCGAATAATAGTAGGTAGTCTAAAATATAGACGTCCAGTTAAGAAGTTAAAAAACCAAGGCTAATGACTGCAATTAAAAAAGATCGCTTTTAATAAATAAAAGTTTACGAAATGTACAGTAGAGGATTGGAAAAAGATAAAACAAAATAAGGGCATACACATTTATTAACAAAAAAAATTTGCTAACATCGGTTGGGACTCTTGAACTTTTAGATTTTGTTCAACGACGAATCAAAGCAGAGGCTGTAATAGAAAGAGAACGATGTAGTGAATCTTACGCGGTGAAAACTCCAAAACATCCACCATCCGTCACGATATGGTATTTCATATCGTTGGAAGGTCTCTGGCCTCTGTATTACTGTGAAAGCACATAGAACCAAAGATTATATAAACACATATTGGAATGTCTTCTGCTCTCATTTTGGACAAGCTAGATCCTAATGGAGGTCCTCATATCTTCATGAATTATAGACCCTTTATTATAAGGCAAAATCTTTGACAAACTTTTTTGATTTGGCGAATTTTTCAGGGACTGGATATTCGTCCGACCCGCCGCTTCTAAAAATTTGTTGAGTCTAGTAAAGGAGTGATATAAATCGACTATTAAGGAAAAAATACCACCGTTCAAGAATTGAAAACCAATATTCAAGTTTTGTAACACATCGTTAAAAATTAAATTACAAAATATTTGTAGCTTCTTCAAAAGCATTACTTTTATATTACCTACAATAAATATTTTTCGTTAAACGCTATTACATTTTCCTATTCAATGAAAAATGCTATATTTGTAGATGGTGATAATATTTTGACTAGGGGCTGTATTTCGATGGTTCAGAAAATAATTTAACAAAACTTTCTCGCGAGACCAGGTTATCGTAGCAGTAGTTTTGATTTACGAAAAGCGCAACCTAGGAATGTATCGGAATCAATAAATTTGTTAATTTCCAAACACATTTTCAAGAATTTAAAATACTAAGAACAAGCATATAAGTATACAACATATTAATTATAAACTGAAAGAAATGAAGTATGTTTTTTATATATCTATAGGCAGCTAAAACTTCAATTTTTGGTCATTTAACAACTTGCAATATCGTTATCTACGTATTTTGAAAGCATCTATATAAACAACTAATGAGAAGTAAACAGAACAATATTAGACCGGCTAGTTTTAATTCCTTTTACGGAGTTCACTAACAAATATCACATTTATGTAGATATTGTGTACGTCAATAAAATAGCAACAAAAGACGTAATCCGTTTGTTCCGGTTTCGTGCACGTTTAAATATTTTTCTACCGGTTATATAGAAATCTCGCTTGAAAATATCAAAGTGGGATATGCTTGCGTTCGCTACCGGACCTATAAGAGGATTTGTGGATGTTCTCGGCTTTCCTTAAACCACTCAGTTTTCCCTGTCGTATCGTTGACTGCCTCGTCATGAATAGTAATACATTTTTTTTGCTGTTTAGAAATTGTACTGGAGAGAAATAACAGGACAATACTTCAAATCAATTATTTTACTTGCGAAATGCTTTAAGTGGTAGAAATTTTATCATTGCTTGCCATATTTAAAGTAGCCATGCGTTTAATTGAAAAAACGAATGTTTTATCGAAAACATTTTCACCAATTCTTGAGCAAATATACAATCTGTTTATTAAAGATGCGGTCAAAATTCAGAAGTCATTACTTGGGCTATTTTAAGAAACTTTTGACCTCGAAAGACATTCCTATTAGAGGAAAACGGATATTATTCGCAGTAACAGGAGGTTAGTGTAGATATCAAAAATAATTTAGCAATTTAGTCGTAGATTTCATACGTTATGGATTACATTTCTATTGTAATTTGTCATTTTCATGCACCCTAGCTGATGATATACAACAATTTTTGTATATTACGAATTATTACTATTACTACTATTATGTAATGATAAGTAATAAAGTATAGTTTCCTTTTCGAAAACCTTTATCACCCTGTACCTTTAAAGAAAAGCGTTTTTCTGAAAATCTTCTGAAAACAAAATCTTAAAATATCCCGAGTAGTAAGGTCCTGAATGTTTTAATGCTATCGTTTAAATTCTTCGCGTCTTGGCTTCCAATGAACTTGATTCTTCTTCATCTAAGAGACGATATTATTAATTTCGTTAAAATAGTCACTCCAATTATTTTGGCGATAGGTAGATAAAGAGATGGCGATTATAAATGGAAACCACGGTTATTGGAGTAAGAAAATGCAAGCAGAAGCACGAGTTTACACATAAGAAGCAAAATTAAAAATTCCAGTTATGTGTTAAAAATTAATAATAAAAGCTTGGTTACCTAAATATAACGGATCTTGCAATAGGAGCTACGAACTTTGACAGTTGATAGCAACCACATTGTTTAAGCTATATCTTTCCTATTGGCTGTCATTTATTCCGTCTGTTTTGCCAAAACACCATGGACGGATATAACGTTCAACAACAAGTGCAAATGATAAAATTCTTTTATCCAAATGGATGTTCTATTCGGGCAATATTCCACGCGCTTCGCCCATTTTACGGTCGCCATAATCGTCCTACTGAGAGGACTATTCACATTGTAGTGGATAAATTTGAGTCCACCGGCTCAGTAAAAAATTAACCAACTCCCGTACAATGACGAAACGCAAGATCTGCCGACCACAATTTGGCAAATTTTGCATCATGACTTGGGCCTGCACCCGTGCGAAATTCAACTGACTCAGGAGCTGAAGGTAAACCACGTGTGTTCGCTGAATGGGCCCTGGAGTAGTTGAAAATCCAACCAAATTTTCATCAAAAAATTGTCTTCAGTGACGAGGCCCATTTATCCCAAAATTGCCGAATTTGGAACGATACCAATCCACATGAGATCTAAGAGCGTCCAATGCATCCCGAAATAGTCACAGTTTGGTGTGTATTTTGGGCTGGCGGCGTCATCGATCCATATTTCTTTGAGAAAGACGTTGGCCAGGTCATCACCGTCAACGGTGAGTGCTATAGGTCGATAATTACCAACTTTTTTTGGACCTAAATCAGATGATATGGACACCAACGATGTGGTTTCAACAGAACGACGCTACGTGCCACGCAGGTCACGCCACATTGAACATTCTGCATGAGCGATTTAAGGGCATGGTCGTCTCACATGGAGCTGATGCAAACTAGCCACCGTGATCGTGCGATTTGACCCCGTTAGACTTTTCTTGTAGGGTTTTCTTAAGTCGCAGGTCTATGCGAATATGCCACAAACCACAGCGGCCCTCAAAGCCAACCTAACCCATGCCATCGATCAAATTTAGCCTGATTTATGCGCCAGTCATTAAATATTGGACATTTCGGATGCGCGCCACCCAGCAAAGGACATTTGCACGATGTTATATTCCATACATAATGGCATCAATAGGCCCTTCAAACGAGTAAAAAATTTCAATGATATCTCACACTTTGTTTTATTTAAATTAAAGATAGGAAGCGCTTAATAAAAGACCCGTTATATATAATAGTAACTTAATATATATACATTAGTATCTGTCACGGAAAAATATGAATCATGAACGGAACTAAAAGAAATTTATACTTCATTCAAAGACTAACGATGTGAAACAACCATACCAGGTGTTCTTTTGGAAAATGAAGTTGATATTTATTGCCTCCTAATACTCTTTTAATAATCGCTTTGTAATTATTAAAGCCATAATAAAATGAAAGATCTGCTAAAACAAGAAAAGAACAATAATTACTATTTACCATTTGAACGCTGACATTAACGAATCGGAATAATATAAGAATATATGTTCTCAGTTTCCTAGTCCGCACAGTACTGAACCACATCATTAATCATTAATCGTCGTAGATAAAAACGGGATTAAAATCGGTGATACCACCTAATGACAGTATACCATTTAACATTAATTATAGGGAAAAAGTTGTTTTGTCGTTACAAACCTTTATTTGTTGATATGTTAGAATTATCACGCAATAATATTAAATAAAGAAACGTAAGAATATACATACGCCCTCAATCAAAATTAATATCATTCTAATTCGTTAAAGGTTATTGTCATCGATCTTCATTCAATTCTTTATTTCATAGTTTTCCTTAATTCGCCAATTCCAAACAACCTTTACTTCCAACGACAATAAGTATTTTATAATAGCGATATAGCGAGTAACTTTTATCCGAAAACACTAATTACACAAAGACGCAGTGTAGCCCTCAAGTAAATTAATATATACATTCTTACATGAAAAATCAAGTGCTGGCGTACAACATTTGCAAATTCTAGCATATCTAGAATTAATATACAATTAAAAATAATTAGTTATTACAAAGAGAGAAATATGTTATACGTCCATCTCTTGAATAGAAGCGAAAGCTCTTAACATATAAACGGCAATTGCCAATGAACACGGGATTGTTTCACTGAATTCTAGAGCTCGTCAGGTAATCTGGCTTTCTTTGTCAGTGATAGTTTTCTCTCATTACTTCATTGTGTTAATAACTTCTGGAATCGATCGAAACAATTGTCGTAATTATTGTTTTGTTCGGTAGTAGTTTTCAAGCAGCTAGTATAGTTCAGTTTTAAGTGTTTTATTGTATGTACTCTCAGGATTGAGATGAGGGTCTATAACAGCAGCATCATCAGAAAATGTTGCATTTGGCTTATTTTGCTTGTTTTTATTGAATGATACTTTTTGTTTCTTGCCTCTTCATGAATTACTTTCGATACATGAAGTCTTATGTACGCTTCGAAAAATAAAATGGCATTCCATCGCAGCTTATAATTTTTTTTGTTCCAGATTATGCACAAGTACAGTATGAGCTTTTATCAAAGATTTTTAATTTAATAATCAATTCGTCCACTTCTCTCAACTTTTGTAAGTTAAGTCGGATTATGGTGGTTTTCAAGCATGGAGATAGAAATTATGCTAATAGCTACCAACCCATAAACATTTTGTCGACTTGTTCTAAGGCTTTCGAACAGTTACTGTACTTCAAGCTACACGCATGTGCGTTACCATATACTGCAATATATCAACATGGATTTAGAATAAGACGATCAACTGTAACAAACCTAGCCTAGTCAATGCTTGGATGAAAGACAACAAATTGATGTAATATATGCAAATTGTGCAAAAACATTGGACACAATTGATCATACACACTGACTTCTAAGATTTCTTCCTTTGGTTTCCCTTCGACAACTGTAAATCTTGTAAAGTTAACAGATCGACGTACGTATATTACAATTTACATACTTCTACACACACATTACAATGTCGAAGAGGGTGCAATTTATGGCTCTTACTATTTAATATTTATCTTTCGTCGATTGCATTATCGCGTATTCCGATGATTAAAACATATTCTCAAGAATCTCTACCTTTTCATATTGCAGAATGTTACAGAAAAATCTCGATAGTTACTGCTTAATGTTATTTTAACAAAATTGAGTTAAGCATATGCGATTGTCACTTATACTATATGCGAGCGGTATAACAACTCCACAACTCATATGCATACATCACCTGCGTATATAACGAAACTATTGGTTCTCGCATTAGCCGGAAAATATACAAAGGTCCGACGTAAGACGGTCTTTTTGAGCATAACCTCCTCTCCATCCTTTCCTCTCAACTAACGTTCCTTGTGCGTTATTTAGGACATCGTTGGATTCCTTTGCCACTAGAGGATAGTGCGTTGTTTTGGTCATCGCCCTTAATAGTTACCTCCTGTGTAACTATCAAGGGGTAGTGCTTTATATTGGACGTCACTCTTAGCTGCAAATCTTTCATCCGCACCCCGTTTTAGTGCTTGGCCAAAACGCGTCCATTACGTGAGAAAGAAATCCAGTCCTTGCGCCAAGAGGGTATCGTCATATCTTTTTATTACTGTTGATTTACTATTGCATTTTTATTTATTTCTTTTGTGTGATCTTGGTCCCTATCTCCTGGAGCAAAGCTTTTCTGCTTTACAGTCGACATCGCGTCTTGATCGACACCCTCGCTGTGCTATCATCAGCTCAGCCTCGGACGTGGAGATACTGAACGTTAAGGCAACGACACCGTCCTTCACATAATAATACTACTTCGATTTAATATAGTCACTTTTATTGTCGAAACGGCAAAAGCGTGTCCAAAGCCGTTGTAATTAATTAAATCGAAATTCACATTATCCGTTGTAAACGGTTAGTAGTAGCAAAATGAAATTATAAAATTAATTTATTAACCAGACGTTGAAACTATTGAGCATAAAACCAATACATATCACAGTTTCACCAAACGAGTTGTAATAAAACGTTATTGTTTAGTTAAGATAAATTAGCCTTCTGTTTAAATGAAACAATATTAACCCGTAAAATACACCTCGGAACCTGTATATTGTTCGAATATATCATTTTCTTTAAAATAAACTTAATAATTATTAAAATTTTATGCGCCCCAATATGACTAAGAACGTCAACAAAAGTAACTTAGATTCTTTGATATAATAATAGTTAATAGAATAATTTGTTTTTTTTTTGTGAAAATAATGTGTATAGGTTTTTTTTTCTTTCATCTTATATATATATATATATATATATATATATATATATATATATATAGTAACATTAGATTCTCAGACTCTGCGATGTTGGACAGAAGTTCTTGAAAGAATCGGCGTCTCGACGTTTCGATGACATCTCAATCATCTTATTCAGGAGTTGTTTCGTAGCGAAGTGTCAACCTGAAGCTGACGCTTTACTACGAAACAACTCCTGGAGAAGATGATTAAGATGTCATCGAAACCTCGAGGAGCTGATTCTTTCAAGAACTTCTGTCTAAAATCTCGGAGAACCTTAATCTAATACTCTCTAATACTAATCTAATATTACTCATACTTACAACCGCGAGAACATTCGTTCGAGCATATATATACATACTCTACTTTAAGTGGATGTATATAGCGGTTTCAATAGCAATGGGTAAGTCTCATGGGTATAATTGATCGGGTTGTGCCAAGAGAAGGATGGATGAAAATAAAAAATATTATATTTCAAGAAGAAATAAAATACACGCAAATTCTAAAAATATATATCTATATATATATATATATATATATATACTCGTGTATATAAATCTGCAACATAAATGCTTATACACTCCGCGCAACATGAATAGGACCACCCGACTTGTTGCAAGCTTTCGGTGGTTTGAAAAACAATTCATTTACTAAAAATACAATGCAAGTTTGTAATGGTATGATATGGCAAATAATACGCATTATTGCGCAATAGTGCCTAACGTTATGCATTGGGTGACGTAAGTACCACATACATATAAAATGCACCGCGCCGGTTGGATACGACCAGTATTTAATAGTAAGCTACCGGATGAGTGTCGAGTTACAACGTGTATCCGGATAAACAAACATCTGTAATTAAGGGTATTGTGCAATGATGGGACGACAGAAGTGCTTAAGTATGGAAGAAATTGGAAAAATTAAAGCGTTCCATCAAGAAGGGTATTCCTCAAGGGCTACTGCAAAGAAAATAAGTCGATCACACCAGGTTGTGAACAATTTTATTAGGGATCTCGAGAATTATGGAAAACGTTTTGAAGGGCGAACAACATCCGTTACAATTAAGAGAGAACGTCGAGCCATATTACGCGAAGCATCGAATTCGGCATTAACGGCAAGACAAATCGCGAATAACGTTGGAACGAATGCATCGGTAAGAACTGTACAGAAGTTACTGAAGACCTGTCCGCATTTAAAACGTTTGAAAATTAAACGACGGCCTCCTTTAAGGGAATTTCAGCGCACTGCACGTCTTCAGTTTGCTCAAGCAAAAATGGGGTGGACAAGAGAATGGCAAACTGTTATTTTCAGTGACGAGAAGAAGTTTAATTTAGATGGCCCGGATGGGTTTTCTTATTATTTCCACGATTTACGTAAAGATGAAGTGATTCAGTCACGAAGGCGAGCCGATGTTGGTTCAGTCATGGTATGGGGAGCTGTTTCCTATAACTGACCTGTTGATTTAGTAATAGTGAAGGGCAGACAGAATTCGGAAAAGTACGTCCAGCTGCTGCAACATGTAAAAGACAAATTTTCCAACGTTGTGGCAGGTTAATTAATAGTTAATTAATAATTTAATAGGTTATTTTCCAACAGGATAATGCCAGTATTCACACCGCGCGCATTGTTCGACGCTGGTTTCAAGAACAAGGCATGGAGGTTCTCGATTGGCCATCGCTCTCCCCCGACCTGAACATCATAGAAAATGTTTGGGGATGGTTGTCGCGTAAATTGTACTCCAATGCTACCCAATTCAGTTGCGCTGACGAACTAGAGCAGGCGCTGAAACGAAGTTGGGCGGAACTTCCCGTTGACTACTTGAGAACCCTGTATAATTCCATTCCATCCCGACTATTTGAGGTTATAAGAAATAATGGCAAAAGTACTCATTATTGAACTTATTGTCATTAGTAACGTACATTTGCACTGACTTTTACAAAAATTATATTTGGTACCTACATACATCTTTTTATCAACCCTCTTATTTTCGAAAATAACAATTCCAGCGCGCTACCATGTTTATACCAACTACAAATGTCATATATGCAGTTGGTCCTATTCATGTTGCGCGGAGTGTATATATATATATATATATATATATATATATATATATATATATATATATATATGGTTAAGTAAAATGTCTACAACCTCTAATTTGTTTCAGTTATTGTCATCAGAGCATTCATAATCAGTATCGTAATCGCTGGTATCACTTTGATTATCTACTTGTATAATATAATTCGGTTCTTATATCTACAAGTGTCTGATTTTCACTATGTTTTGTTTTTATGGCAACGACTTGCCCAATGTTTATTTTGTAACTTTCGAAAATTCCTCTTTTACTAAAATTTCTACATAGATCAATTTAAACGCAGTATTTCTCTACCCAACATTGATAGTATTCTATATTTATTTAATGAGATTAATACTGTAGTAGTCTTAAAAGTTCGTGTCTATGTTTATGAAGTAATTCTTCAGATTTAGTTACATATTTATTTATATTTTCCTTTATCGACTGGTAAACTTGTGATTTTAACATATTTGAATGAATCTTTTTATTTTTCTTCATTCGTCTACGTTCATCTACATTTTCTTCACCATATTACATTTTCTTACTGTACAAACAAAGCGCATGATTTATTTGAATGCTATAGTACGGTACGTTTTCTGTCATTACTACAGAATTTGATGGTAATTTTGAAATTAATTTTACCAATAATCTTTTCTCATAATTTTTAAAATTTTTCTCGTCATGGAAATCTTCACTTTTAGTGCCGGATTGAAAAAGTATTAATGCTTTCGAAACGAATCCCATCTCCCCACCTGAATGTATTCTAATTAATCATTCTTCCTTAGGTATTGGGGAAAATAGTCCATTTACACTTTTGTCATTACAGCTTTTAAAAGATGTATGTCTACTGTTTATGCACATTTGTAACACAGAAAAATGTATTTTGGTCTAAGTAAGAAATTAGCGATGCAAAAATATCTTTACAGCTTTAGGAGTTAACTTATAACAGCAGAAGTACCGAGAGCGCAATGAAGTAACCATGAATAACAACCGTAAAAACCGGATTAGTTTTTGCGATATATTCGAACCAAACCTATCTAAATCTTTCTTAAGTACTTCACGAAACATATTTACTGTAACTCATTGTCCTTCTGCTTCATGACAGTTATAATTAGATATTCGTTATTTACGAGATTTATATTTTTGTAATTCCACTGTATTCGTATTCTCGCATATTTTTTCTGAATGTGGAAATCGTTTTTGAACATTATTTCTTCATATATCACTATTTTTTAATATAATGATAATTTCGTTCACTAACTATTCGTTCCACTGTTCTGATCGAAATACCCGTTGCCTTTGTTACTTCTTTTTTAATGTTTTTTAACGTACTTTTCTTACATTTTAAATACGTATACGCATTCAAAACTTTGTTATTGTAAATATTTTAATTTAAAATTTATATTAATTAGTTAATAACATTCACTTGTATACGTTGTTACCGCTATAAAGTCTAAATCATAAGAAGAAAACTGCAGTGTCTCTTAAGCTATTATAGTAGACGCGGTCATCCATTAATAGGTATCTAAGGTCTACAGGGCATCTTTCTCACTGCCAACTAAAAACGTTCAAGGAGTACGTTAAAAAAGCTTTTATATGAATTGTTTCTTCGGGTTATTCATAATTTGATTTTATTTAATTTAATGACGATTTCCAGAATTTTAACTATATTATTGTTTATTTCTATTTTTTTAATTCTATTTGCTTAAAAATTTTTCTGCAATATATTAATTTTCCACTACTTGCTTGAAGTTCGCATAGTTTTTCCTGATTTTCTTTTATCATCATTTGCTGTAGATGACAAGATTTTATTTTTGTGAGTGAATTAATTATCTATCCATTCATTTGTGTATTTACGATTTTGAAAATGAAATTAGTGATATTAATTTAAAGATTGCAAATATAGTAGCATTTACTAGAATTTGAAAGCTTAGTAAATATTCAGGAATGACCAGAAATCCTCTAAACGCAGTTAATTTCTACTGTTTTATGTACTCACCTTAGATAAATTTAAATGGTCTCTGCTAGTTCATAGTCCCTGAATTTTTATTTTAACATTTCATTAGTTTAAAATTATAAATTTTTATAGTTTCTTTAGAACTAGGTTTTATAGATATCAAATTCATATATCGATATATTTTGAAACGCATATATTTCACATTTAAATTGCTCAATCAACTACTTAATTTCATTTATTGCAAGTAACTTAAGTGTATTACAAAACTCCTTGAATTTATCTATATTTTAGATCATACTTATATTGCTACTTCACTATTCAAACATCACAATAATAAGCAGTTAAATAGATCTAGAGTACGCCCTCAAAAGGCGACATTTTAATTTATTACATATACTCAACTCCGTCAAAAAAGGGCCACTAGTAATTTTTCAGAAGAAAGCGTCTAAAATTTTCTATTAAGGGATTTAATTAGTGCGTGTTTCTATAAACTATTAAAAGCTTAATCACTTAAAGTTGATATATAACCCTTTTCCACATAAATTTTCGTATTCTGTATAGGTATTTCGACAACTAAGTTTTCATCATCAGCAGATAATTAACCAGTGTCGCACCTGGAAAACTACGGCAAAAAAACCGCACGAAACGAGTTCCGTACACGATCTGTACGAAACTCAACTGAGAAAACGACGCGTTTTTCGTGCCCGCGCAGTAATTAGATACAATTTTCAGCAATAAAATTAGATATTTTACTTCCTTATTATTATAATTATGTACAAAAAGCATTTCATCTTATAGTCTACATAAAATATACAGTCTTTTCAGAACTTTATATAAATACAACTTATAGATCAATAACGTAGTTTTTATTTAGAAATGCGCTGAGGAGATATCATTTCCTACTTTTTCGGCATTAGGCAATATTTCCAAACTTTCCGATTTATTAGTCTGAGGACCCCATAATTCTGTTGGCTTAAACAGAGCCCATCCAGTCTAAAACAAAATATCCATAAATTAAAATCTTCACAGACAATAATTTTGATAATAAATATATCCTAAATTGAACAATAATCATACATTATAAGTACAAAACATTCATGTTATTAAATAGACGTAAATTAACAATATATTATACAACGGAAAATTTTTAAATAACTCGCCAACGTCGAACAATGCCTTTAGAAGTTTTATTGTTGAACACTAAAACTAGATAAAATGTCATTAAGAATTCAATTGAAAAAGTTTCAATTTTCGAAAACGTTGTCGAATAGATGGGTCCATATCTCCATAAACATTCCTCGAATCGCATGGCACTTTACAACACCTATGTGAAAACTCCACAAATTTTCTCTTAAATTCTAGTTTTCCAATTTTGCTACCACGAAAGCTTCAAACATTGCAACACAACCGGCTGAACTTTCCTCCTCGTGTTCGAAGAAATACAAACCCATCACGTTACTTAAAGATATGACATACAAAAATGCAATCGTTCGAGTCTAGGTAAAGAATATTTGCGTCATTCAAGAGAGTTCTTAGATAACCAATATCGGTAATTTTATTTGTTTAAGTTGCCATTGACAGGGCATTGCATTACGTCTGGTATCTACAAGTTTTTCATGAAACCGAGGTAGTCATTCATGTTTTACATTATTTTTGTCAACTTCTATATTATCTGGAGTTGTTAAGTTCGCGGAACGGAGGTGAAGCCATCTCTTCAAAATTTTCAACCCAATTAAGCATTACTCAGTACACACGTTTCGATTCGTTTTCTAGTTTAAAAATACGCGAAATACGTAGATAACTGTATTTTGGATTCGACGGTTTTTGTTCAATCTAATAAAGTCAACAATAAGTCAGCGCAATATCGCTTCTCTATAAACAAAATTCGAAAGAAATATATCTGCCTTATATGTTAATACAAATAGACTCTTGTACTCATTGTATTATACTATTTGTTATGTACTCTATGAATAACTTTTTCTACATATTTATTATGAAGTAAAACTAAATATAAACAGTTTCATGCTTCCTTTTTCATCTCTCATAACAATTGAAACAAGAGTAACATAACTTCGAACAGCTTTATTGTTAGAGATGGGCAGTTTTGCCAGTGTAACGCGCACGTATTTTATTGATGTGGGGTAGGATAATTTCATTTTTAGTTATATCGCACAATTGTATATTAGATCACTCGGGTCACTCTTGGAATGTGTATCACTGGTTTAATCAACCGTACACACGTGTCAGAACGGAAACACAGATTACAAGGTATACATTAAATTAATAAGTATAAGCATCGATTTTCTAACTTAATATACCATGGCAGTTGTGTAAAATGTGATACTTAAAATGTGAATTTGATGGTTTACAAAGGACGAGGTTTCAATTGGCACGTGGAACTAGCGAGATATGAGCATTAGAAGAATTATATATTACTTTTTAAACGAAGTTTAGAGTTCTTATCATAGTCTAGTTCTAAATACATACAGCTTTTAATGCCACTAAACTGGAATACATAATTTTTTTAATGTTCTCCGCATCACTCTTATTTTACGTGCCATTTGCAATCTCGTCCTTCGTAAATTATCAAATTCACATTACATTTAACATAACCGCCACGGTATATTAAATCAGGAAACCGATGTATATCCATAATAATTTGATGTATCCTCTGTAACCTGTGTTTCTATAACATTTTCGCTCATCTGTGAGCCCCGGCAAAACCGATCATCTGTAACGATAAACGATCATTTCTTTTTTGTTCGTAGCAAGCACGCGCTTTAACTCATGTAAAGTATATTTATTGAGGTTAATGTCAGACACCAATTCAAAAATATTAGTATTTATTTAAATTGCCTAACAAATTTCGAAAAGGAGCCATATACAAATAGTACGCAATACTTAAAAATATAGAAATATAAGAATACAGAACACATACATCTACACAAACACTAAGTTTGTATATTATTATATTATAATGCACAATAAAAAAACAAAAAAATGTATCTGGAAACAAATTTAAATTCTTAATTGAATATATTAGTGGTGCTTCGAACACTCTTGCCGATAAACGTAGTATGCGGAAGTTAACTTGACACAATAAAGCAGACGAATCATTTTTGATCGATATCAAATTTTTTAAAAAGTTGCCGCTGATAATCTATTTTCTTCCAGTCGATGAATCAAACCCATATCACTCTAGTAGTAGAGCGTAATTCAAGCCACGAACAACGAATCAATCTTAAATGATAAGAACTTCAGAAATTTCCGCTGAATTCATTCATTTGAATATTATATATAGGATACCATATTACACTTATTCAACTTGTTAATCACTAGCACATAGAAAAGAACTTTAAACAAAGCTATAATATATTTTTGAAATCCTTTTAATTGACAATAATGGAGATGTAATCCGAAAAACTAAGCTTGCCATCAAAAGGAACACCAAAATCTTTCATATGTGTTTTCCTACGATTTTGAAGTTATTCAATTGGTAAGTGGAATTATTTCTTGTTGCTTTCCTATCTTGCCTATTATCAACGGTGTGGTAATTTTTTAATAACACAGGGCAGTCGATGTAACTAATAAAATCATTAATGAAGATATTAAACCGCAATGGTCCATTCATGCTGGTTTGAAGATCAAAATGGCATACTACTGTTGCATATCCGTTCATAGATGACAGGTTCACAAACTTTAGCGAAATTGGATACAATTACTATTACTATACTCTTTTATTAACCTCTTTTAGGTATTGGGCAAATTCTAATAATTTTACAAATATCGAGAAAGATACTGTAGATGTCTGACGCACAGTCCCGAAGATGCGGCTGGGAACTTTTTGCAAATTTTTCAATTTATTTAAGCAATATAGAATTTCCTTCTCGTCAGTCTTGAGAATAGCTAACGGCGTAAAATAGCTATGCATAGCAGGAATAGCAGAAATGTTATTTTCAAGTAAGAAAACGTTAGAAAAGACAGAAGCAAAGACATCAATAATACACTGAATTTGTCAAATTTAGCATTAACATCATAAACTCACCAACTTTTGAACAATTACAAAATTATAGAAGTACCGTGTGTTAGATAAAAATACTAAAACTAATATTCGAATATTGATCTAAAAAATTTAAAAAGAATTAAATTTGTAGGTAGTATTAATATTGTATAGAATATAAAGAAATTAAAAAAAATAAATGCCATATAGTTCATTTAATATTCGCAAACGAGATATGCACTCGTTTTATCTAAAATGCAGAGAAATTTCTAACAACATAATTTTCAAAGTTGTGCCACATTACAGTAAAAAAAGACAATTATAGCTCAAGCTATTTCGGCTTAATTTCTGTTTTACTACGCAGTACATTCGAGAACGCAAGTCTAAATTTCGGCATAAGTTAGATTTGAGGCCATTAACGTGACAGCGAATGGAAGATTCTGTTAAATTACACATAATATCACAAAATTGCTCGCTGAAATATCTTGTTTTCTTGAACGTTGAGAGAAACCTTCGCCGTAGATATCTTACTTAAGGATTACTGATCCTGAACAAATTAATAGTCGAGGATTGCCAGAGGGTAAGATAAAAGAACGTCTGTGGTGAGAATGACCTCCGTGAAAGCTTTCTCCGACGCAGAAAACATCCGAATTAAATAATCCGTGTAAATGTTTCACTCTTGAAAAAGTTTGTCGGTCGTAACAACTAGATTTCGATCGTTAATAACAGACAACAAACAATATAAGAAAAAATGATATAATTTATTTGATATATTCTCAATTCGTATTACTAAATTACAGCACAAATTGAATTGTTTCTCTATTTTCTTACTATATATATTTAGATAATTGACAAGATATTATACAATAATAAAACCTCAGAAATTGTCACTGAAAATTATCAGCATAATTTAATATAAGTTCGGCTCTATCCTAGGTCATTTCTGAATGAAATATTATTATTTTGCAGGAAATTCCATAAATAATGTATTCTAGTGACACGTAATTCTTGACGATGGATTGTAATTCGAGTTGTTGTTTAAATTGTTTCCATCCTCTGTAGAATTTAATGCTTAAATTTGACAACGATGGAAACAACCCAAACAACTCAATTAGTGTATTCTGTAAGTAGCTTGCTTCTTTTAAAAGCATAAGGCTTTTGACACTTTCAGATATTTTTACAGATGTTAGATTGTCAGCCTAATGCACCTTTTATCCATATTTTCAGATCTGTAATTTGCACTGTGAACTGAGCTTATGTAGATTTTGGATTGCCTACTGTTTCTATCAAGTTGATCCAGTCTTTCTTGTTCCTTGCCAATATTTCTAACTCATTTCATTTCTATTTTTTCTCACTCTTTAGTTGAATTTTGTTCAATTCCAGGTCTCTCTATGTCACCCTCTTCTACGCAAACCCCGTTATATGTTGATTAGCAATATTTGTCTAATATTTACTCATGTCGAACCTACTTCCACTTTCTCCGATTGATTTTCTTATACTAGTTCTTGGTTAAAAATCATTATTGGAAATGTATTTGGCTGATACCGTTCGAATCACACTTACTCACGTCTCGCATCCATAAAGCACTATACTATTTACGCTTGTACTGAAAATTCGTAAGTTTATATTTATTTGGATTCTTTTCGAATCCCATAGTTTTCGTATTAATTTCCCTTTTTCTGCCTCTTTAAAATCATAAAGTAAATTTCTTTTTGCCATTCATTGCATGCACTCAATTTTTTCCAAAACTGCTGATCTGGTCTATGCAGACGGGTCCTGATCTAAAGCCTGCTTGAATCTTCCTCAGCGTCTTATAGGTTAATTATTTTAATCCTTCTAGGATTACGAGCGTTAATATTTTGCCAATATTACTTACTAACTTAATTAATCTCCAAACTTGCATTTCATTCTATCTCTCTTTTTATGTTTTAACTATATTGACTGTTTTTCATTCCTTAGAAGTTCTTTAGCCACATTTTTCATATTAAATTGTGAATTCCATATATACCTTTATTCTCACTCATAAATGCATTATACATATATACTATTACATGGCCCTGCAGCTTTGTTATTACACAGCAACTTGATTCAATTTTTAATCTTCCCTTAGTTCGTTATGTATATTTCTAATTTGTCTTTCTTTTCCCTCATTATTCACAAATACTAGATTTTCTTGGCTAAATAACTTTTAAATATATCTATTTTGCTTATTAATATTTTATTATCTCTGTTATATAGTATATTCGTCCATGATATAATTCCTTTCTTTCTGTAATTTTTGTTCGTTATATTGTCTAGTGTTCAATTTTTTTTTAGTTTATTTGTCGAGTTGCTTATATTTTTCTCCTGATTTTACTTTATGAACTACTTTGATTTCGTTTAAGACATTTAATATCAAAGTCCTTCTTTCTTCTATTTTAATCCGTGTTTCTTTTTACATCTAATATTTAACTGTTGTTTGAATTACTATTACTGTTTTTAATGTGGAATTATTGTCTTGATTTAAATAGTTCAACTTCTTTCTACACATTTTTAGTTGCTGTACGTCGACTAAATTTGCTAACCATTATTTATTAATTTTTAAATATTTATAATTTGCTCGATTTATAGTTTTCTGTAAGTACGTTGGGTCAGTTACGGAGACAACATATCAAGTATTCCATTCAAATTGCCACTTTCTTGAAAGGTTTTCAATATTTTATGTAATTCTAGACGCTAGTTCCTAAACCTTATTCTTAAATTACATATAAAATGTGTCTTTGGAGGCTGGTGCATCCTCCAAAAGTATGAAAATGCAAATAATATTTTGATCAGCATTTTTTATAACCAATTTCATGTAACAGAAATCTACGTTTCTAACACTGTAGCCTACAGACTCATTATTCCATTTATTATGACTTACAGCTCCCACTTCAACGCTCTAGTACCCTTTAGCAGATTAGAAAAGTCTATGGCAAAGCGTATTCTGAATAATTTTGATTCTATTTTCTGTTACCTAAATAAGAGATATTTTCCGAAATCCAATATTTTACCGTCACACAATATATGTTTTATAGCTCTAGTTTCTTATTACATACTTTTCACTCAAAACTCTTTTCATACAGCCTAATATTATACAAGTATTTTTAATGGCATATAGCTAATCAAAAAAACCTGCGACAATTCATAATAGGTTCTTGATCAAGAGACACAATTCTTTAGCTCCTTTCTGGTATAGGCCAGCTATAAATTTCTTAGTATGCTCTTATTAGATATTAGTATTTGGCTAGAATGTTTGACGTTCTTTACAGATCCAATTTATTATATGACAACAGGCTCGACTCTTAGCTATTTCCAACGACGGCTCTGGTCCGAAAAATATAATTTCTCCTTCTTATCAATTCATTGACATTCTCATTGCGTTCAGTCTGCCACAGTGGTATTGTTGCAATTATATTAGCTTTACTTTTCTCTGATCTAATAGTTTCCCTAGTTCTTCCAGGTAGTTCGTTAGTTGAAAGTGAAACTCAAATATCACTTGAAGAACTTAATTCTATGTCTTACACAATACCTTAGGTTGAATTATTTTTTCTCTACATTGCTTATATTTTAGATTCCGTCCTTCAAAGCTAACTAGAAAATATCAATCCATAATTTTGAAATGTGTTATGTCCTTATTAACTACTGTTGATAATAATATACCAAAGCCCATATTTCGTACCTGTGAAATATTCTCAGTTACTTCTAAGGCTGAAACTGGTCAGTAACTCAGAGAGTTAAAGAGGGTTCTCTGTATCAAAAAAATCTTAAAAGGACGCCATAATATTGTAGTGCTTAAAAATTTGGGTACTTCTACTAAAGCACGTGGATTAGCAAATACGTGCTACTACAAAACTTGCAATAAACTAATGCCTTATATATACTTTACAGAATGAGAAAAAACTATGTATTTCACAAATCGAACTAACGATCCCCCAAATACGTATTTAATTCACGATCTAGTTCTTATAATTATACTAAATAATTTCGAACTCTAACAAAAAAATAAGTATACAAAATGTACGGACTGTATATACAAATACCTAATATTAAATAATATTTACATGATACCAATTTCTAAATGTATAATAAGAATTGATTAATTATTGACTATATGTATTGACTTATAAAGAACAATAAAATAGTAAATAAGTAATTATTAACGTTTTCTATGAGCTTATAAGTAGAGCGGCGACGAAAGTGGCAATACCATAGGCGGTACGGTATAATGGGCAATTGGTGCGCAGTGAATGAGATCATTCACATCAAATACAATACGGTTCACGGTTGGTGTTTAAGTGTAAATTATAAACTGCGGCGAAAGTGTCCGTAGCAGTGCCGTGTCTAGACTTATTCTTACACAATTAGTGCTTACCTAGTAATATGTAATTTCATAACCCTGGTAATGTGTTGTGGAAGTAACTGTACATCTGCATCATTGCATACGTCTCTACGGTTGCTTCTGTAAATGACGTCCTTCGCGACGAGAAAATGTTTTTGTATAGAGAAAAGATCGTTAGGCGTCTATTGATGTAATTTTGGCAGAAAGAAGCTATTGTTCAAAATCATTCCAGGGCTCACTATTTGCACATTTGTCATAAATAGTTCGTAAAACATGCAAGTCCGGATTTTTTTTAAAAACACTTAATAATTTTTGATGAGCTCGTACACCAGCAGCGTCAGTTAAACTATGCAAATGAGCGGTCACATTTTGCACTATGCATAGTGATGCGTCTAAGGGCAGCGAATCGTTTTCGTTTTGAAGTTTTGTAATTGCTTCTACTAATGGATGGTAATTGTTATATATTGTATGAAGATCTTCCAGAATTTGGGGATTTTCAAATTGATGTTGACTGTCTCTGATTGCTTGGGATTCGGTTGGCCTAAATTTTGATATAACGGATTTAACTTTGTGAAAATTCTTATGGTAATAAAAAGCTGCATTTAGCCACGTATCCCATCGTGTAAGAATGGGTTCCGGTGGTTCCGAAATATCTGGACAAGTTTTATGAAATTCTTTAAGTCGTTTAGGGGATTTAAGAAACACTTGTTTGGTGGATCCAATCAAATGATCAACGTTTTTATAACTACTTCTAACATTTTCAGCAACTAAATGAAGAGCATGGAGTACACAAGTTATGTGTATTAATTTGGGAAAAGTTACTTTTAGTAAACGTCCGAGTAGTAACATAGTAGCAGCACCATCTGTTACAAGCATGCAGACTTGAGTACTATGAATGTGAAATTTCTTTAAGGTGTTCATTATTATTTGCCGAATATTTGCCGCAGTACATGCTTGTATACGTTTACAGGCTAACAAATAGGGCTGTGAAAATGTGTTGGCTGATAAAATACGTACGATTACGTTTATTATACTATTTTTTTTTAAATCAGTAGTCTCATCTACAGTAATCCACACATTTTTATTATGCAATTCTCTTCTTGCTATATTTTCAAGCCTCTCTCTTAAACGCGGCAAATGTTTCTGTAAAGTTCTTCTTGCAGGTAATTTATAATTTGGCAGATATTTATTCCAGAACACTTGAAAAAGGCGTTTGCTGATTAAACGAAGCGGCAAATTACATGCAGTCAACATAAATAAAAAATCATAAAGGAATGTTGCATAAGGTATTTCATTTCTTTTGTTCAGTTAATGTATTGCACTGTTCACATGTTTTTTACAATTGTCTTTCTTCCGTATTATAAGTCTCTTATTACAAACCAAACACAATACTGCACATCCATCATACTTTAAATCGGGAAATTCTGCTATGTATTTTCTAACCGACGTAGCAAACGGCACAGACTTTCGCGACATGTTTGTGTGAAGTTATTATAAACACTAACCGTGAACCGTATTGTATTTGATGTGAATGATCTCATTCACTGCGCACCAATTGCCCGTTCTACCGTACCGCCTATGGTATTGCCACTTTCGTCGCCGCTCTACTTATAAATAACTGTACAATAGTGAATGAATAATATTGAAAATTGGTGTCCGTTAACATTATGGCACGGCCTCTATTTGCCAGTTCCTGGAATCCTAAAGGGTTCACTGGAATAAAATGTTCTAATCCTACCTGAAGTAATTAGGAGGCTCGAGGTTGCCAGTTAAATCCCTCACTTACATTACCTGTCCCTGGGCTTGTATATAATGCAATCAAAAGAGTAAGAAAGGACAGGAATAAGCACTCACTTTATAATGTAGAGAGAGAATCGGAAAATAACTTCGATCTTATTTAAGATAGTAATATAATTGAACTTCCAAAATGGACAACATCATTCACGTGTGAATGTATCGTATTGTCGCTTAATACCATAATACAATTTAATATCTCAAAATTAACCTTCATTAATCCAACCAAATGTTGCAAGATTCTTTGTCTTCGTGATAAGCGCTAATATATATCATCCAAAAACTGATGTAATTCCAAGTGATCTTACTCGATGAGCGTAGTCACAAGAATAGAAAGAAAGAAACAGAAGAAATTTTTTCTAGCTTCGTTTTAAACATCTTTTTCTGCCATAGAAGGAACGGGAAGAATACGGTTGTAACAAGTTACGACCCATTAGAAAACAATTAATTAGACAAAAGTGTAAAAATAACTGGAAAACCAAATACTAAACAGTTTGAACATTGAAAATTAATTACATATTACACTAAAGTAAAATACATAAATATCAAGTCTTTCATAGAATAATAACTAAGATGAAACGAAAAAACTAGATGGCTTTAGTATTGTCACGAGGGTATAATAAATAGTAATAAAAAAGGATTTCGAACATGGCTTCAAACAGTTTCTAAATGAGAAGAAATTTAAAATAGTTGTAAACAAAATTACTATTATTCAAACACAACCCTTAAGTAAATGAATTTATAAATAAATAGCATGGTTCAGAAGAATCAGCTGTTTTAAGGTGAGAAAAAATACATAGTACATTATGATGAAGCTCCACATAAAAGATAAATAAATAGCTAAAACGTTATCGTCACTCAAAAATAATAATTGCAAGTTAAACTTAACAGATTATGAGAAAAGAACTTCCTGGAATAAGAAAACGTATGAATACAGGGCCGTAATTAAATAATTTCAATAAAATGCAAGTCGTAAAATAGGATACGAAAATGAAATCTGCTTAGGATTTGAAAGTTATGCAACCTGAATACTCACAATAATGTCATCGCCGGAATATATATATATATAAGCATTATTAGCTTAAAAACGTCCCATTGTTAGATATTTCGGAATACATATACATATAAATTTAGTAAAATATGCTCGAATAAATACTTACCTATTGTGAAAATCGTTTTGGTCAGCATTGTATTTATACTATGTAATAGAAGAAGAAACAAATAACTCAGTAAAAGTATATATTTTTAAACCAAATATTCAAGTTGACAATAATAATTGATTAAATTTTCATTAAAAAATTCGTATACTTTATAGTAAAAGTTGGGGACATGCTTCAAATAAGATGTCTTAAGGACGTCTATGGAAAGTCATTCTGGGCAGCTTGTAGGGCACCATGTAGCTCTATAATGCCCTACATCAATATTTGTCCATAAAACAGGTCTGGGATATGATAGGTTGAAGAGTTGGTATAATTACTAATCTTCCAGCATACCAACTTTTCAACTTATCATATTCTCTGGAATATTATGATAAAAACAGACATGAAAGAATTCCACTATGAAAGGTTGAAGGGTTGGTATACTGAAAGATTAAAAAGCATACCAACCCATCAACCTATCACATCCCAGACATGTTCAAAGGTTTATTGTTTTCTTGCAACTTTTTTATCATTTATTATTCTGAATACAATAACCATTTCTACAAAATTTTGTTTAAAAATATATACTTTTATTAGATAATTCGTTTTCCTTGTCACATACATCTCATCATCATCTTAAGGCACAAAATAAAAGCAAGCAAAGTAAAAGTACAAAACATAATCACGAAACGATGTTAAATTTCAATTACCGTTTCTTTGCTTACTACGTAAATTGGAAATGATTTAAAAAATTTATTTCTCCATTATTCCTTCTTCAATTTAAGACATAATAAGCGGATCAATAATAGTGAAGATATCCAACATTATACTTACATATTTCCTTTGCCAAATAACATAAACTGCCATAATTGGCATACAAACTAAAGTTGATAATCCAATTAGCATACCAAGGGCATCTACCCATGGAGGAAAATCATAATCTTCATATGACGCCATAGAGAAAGTGACCATTTGGAAGGTAAATACACCCTGGAAAATTTCCATTCATTGTTATAAATATACATTAGGTTTAGCACTAAAATTTTCAAGAGATAATTTTAAATCTTGTTTTTTTATAATATTTTTATTTCAGACAAAATATTGTAGTTCATAAAAATATTCCCACATTAATAATGTCTGAATATGACACGTAAATGGGAAGATTTTTAAATAGTTTTGTATTTTCAGTAAAATTCCTAATGTTGTCTTACTGAATATACATACCAACAGTGCAGCCGGTGTTACAATCGTCCAGCATAACCACCAAAACCAATACGGAACGCAAGCCAATTTCATCGTCATACTACGCATATTATCCAAAAACCGTCTTGTTCGATAAAACCAGGCAACAGAGACCACTTCTGCCAAACCAATTAACATTATCGCCCATGCCGCAGTGTTCCATTCCATTAGTGTCACTAAATAAATTCCACCTTGAAAGCACATAGGCAGTCCCAAAATGAAGCATAATATACACACAATCATAGTTATTAACCATTGACGAGATCTCAAACGCGGCCACTTATCCAATATAAATGTGCTTATAGCTTGAATACCAGCGAACTGACAACCAATACCCAGTACGAATAGCATGAAAAAGAAAATTATGGCCCAAAAAGTAGGAGCAGGCAATCTTAAAATTGCTTCGGGATATGCTACAAAAGCTAAACCAGGCCCATCGGTTGCAACAGATTCGACAGGTAAATCCATTTGTTTGGCCAAAAAGCCAATCATGGAAAATATTGCAATCCCTGCATAAACAGCAGTAAATGCATTCGCAAATGTTACTATTAATGCGTCAGTTATACAATTATTATTGAATTTATTGTACGAAGCGAGGGTAACTAAGGAACCACAACAAATTCCAAATGAATAGAAAGTCTGCGAAGCAGCCATTCCCCACACTTCTGCGTCGTACATTTTCTCCCATTGCGGAGTAATGAATAACAAGATTCCATCTACGGCACCATCTAAAAGTGCACCCTGAATCACCATTGCAGTTAATATAACATACGGAAAAAATGTAGTGAAGTACACGGCTTTCCCGGAAGTTTTTACGCCACGTATAACGCACAAATAAGCAATTATCCAGCAAAGTAAAAGGCAAAGCGCTAATTGCCAGCGAAGGTATCCAAAATTTTCCCAATCTGCGCCTCCTCTTCCTAACATGTATTCATTGAAATATTCGTATGTGGCTAAAGTGCGATTTACAATATCACTAATATGAACAGGATTATTGTCATGGTCGATGCAAAATGATCTATTTACGAATCCAGCTAAATCATTATTGATGCACAATTCTTGCATTGGGGTGCAAGTAAAGTTGAAGAAGGTAGAATTGGCGTCACACTTCGCATCTTCAGTTGCACTAAAACAACCTAAAAATAAGACACTTTAATAATATCCAAATACTAACTAGTAACTGCAATGCAGATCAAGTAGATATGTACTAATAGAATCGCAAAAATGACAAAGCGAAATACGAAGGATATTTTTAAGAGAATTTAGCGGTGGTTCGATTGTGTAAATCTTATAATGCACGCTATTAGTCAATGACAAATCATGACACGTTAACGGAACTATCCAGAGTCATATTGTTTAGTTTACTTTAGTTGCCTGTCCGATATAGACATATTCCCGTACCATTGACTTTAAAACCATTGAAGGTTCAGCTAAATCACGAAAAGGTACAATTTGTTTAAAGATAGTGTGAAACGTTTCGTTCAATGTGTACAAAGTGAATTTAAAATATCTGCATAATGCAAAAATATTGTTTATCAATAGTTCGAACATTTTGAAACTGACAGGACATCACTAAAAGACAATCATTACAAAATGCTAAAGTGCTTCTATAAATGCAAGAAACGTTGCTGCCTTGAAGAATCTACTGAAAGATGTTTAGCGAAACTTCGTAAAACTAATGTTAATGTAGAAATGAGCACAGGGGATTTTACACGAACATTTTGGAATGAATAAGGTTCCAGCTGGTTGGATACTAGGGCTATTAAGATCGGAATAGAAATTCAAAAGTTCGTCACGTGCTGTCAAATTCGAGAGTTTTCAACCTTTTATGAGGACCAATTTAGACAATGCACAATAACCACTGATGAATGTTTACCTTACTTCAGTCTTGAGACTAAAAGTAATTACAATGAATGGCGCAAACCCTAAAAAAGAGCCTTCGCTTAAAGCGTGTGCAATTCCATCGGATGGCAAAGTAAAGCTTACTCTAGTATGCATAGTTTGGTAGAAAGAAGACTATTATTATAGATTATCTACCGAAATGTACGACAATTAGTTTAGAATATTACTATTACAATTACATTATTACAATGGACAATGCAAGACCACGAAGAGCGAAGGATGTTCTAAACGAATTGCACTGAAAATTGCTGCCACATTCATACTGTTCACCAAATTTGGCTACTAGTGATTATTATCCATTCTCCGATTTGAAAAAACCACTACGAGGTGTTCGATTTCAGACTTAAGTAAGGCATAACTTGCGATAAATAGCTGAACTCTTTGAAGACGGTTTAAAGAAATAGTTTCACATTGGGGCAAGTGTATTGAATTAAATAGCGATTATATTGAAAAACTACATTGCTATTTTTAACAAAATTGACGAAATAAAAAATTAGAAGCAAATTTCTAGATCTTTGGAAATATCCTCATATATACAAGTACTCCCGATCGTTTTATTCAAGCTTAGAGAGCGTATACAAAATTTAATTTCATGGGTCTAAGCTATTGAAGTGGTTGATCTATTCAGTTTGGTTATAGAGTTACAACTTTATGTTAATTTGTCGTGAAACGAAACAAATAAATATTATGAAGACATTAATAAAGCCTTTAACGTTTGTACGAATATATAATGATATAATCATTTCAGTAATTTAAGATAATCCGATTAATGAGATTCTCAAAATATCCTCCCCCAGATTGTCTACAAGCTTGAACTCGTATGCTAACAGATAGAGTAGTGCGCCTAATTGATACCTATTGTGTCGATCTACCAATCCATCGCGGTTATTAGCAATTGTTGCATACATTTTACCCTTCATGCATTCCCAGAAATATAAATCTAGAGGATTGAGATCATATGATCACACTGGTCACGCAACAGAATTTAATCCATCTTTCACAATTATTATTTAGGTAATTTTGAACGTTTATTCCAAAATGTAGGTTTACACTATCCAATTGACAGTATATATTCCTTCGTAAATTTAGTATACATCCTCTAAGACCAATTGCAGTTATTCAGTTAGAAACTGCAGATCATTTCCAGCGTTTAATATTGCAAGAAGAAGATAAGGCCTAATTAACAAATCGTCAATTAATCCGGCTCAAACGTTTACTAAGAAATTGTGTTAACACTTACTGGGATGCATTGCATTAGGATTTTCTGCATCCCATGTATGAAGATTTCGCAAGTTTCCTACTCCAGTTTTTATAAATACAGCTTCGTCCGTCCACAGAATCTTTCGAAGGCAAACTGTATCTCGTAATGATTGTCTTAATATACAAGACGAAAATATTAAACGGGTTAATAATCCGTATCGAAAATCCCTTGTCTTTTCGAAAGTCAAGCGGATAGAGTCCTTCACGTTTCAGGATACGTCAAACACCTACCTTTGATAAGACAACTTGTCTATTTGGTTGACATTAGCATTTCGTCCTGTATTTCTATTGTTAAGTTCATTCCTCTATAAAAATAATACGTAATCCGTTTTCCTAAAAATGTCTGTGCACTCCAATAAATATTTTGTAATTTGGCATTCGTCTATTTGGAAATCGATTTCGCTATTCATTCAATGCTTGACGCGCTCTGCCGTTATAATAACCATAAAGAGAGTGCATATTCTTCTAATGAAAAACGATAAAGCATTTTGAAGATATCTAACGTACACACACACCTAGAGTGTTACAATTGTGTTGAATCAATTTCTCCACTCTGTTTACTTAAGTCCCCACCATACTGTTAGAATAGATACAGCTTCACTATATACTTACATATATACATATCTTTAACATCAATGCAGTTATAATGCTTTTGTACAAATAATCGAAATACGTTTACAATTGTCTCATGTATTCCGTAGTGTTTACTACAGAAAAATTTGATAACGCTGTAACTCTATAACTGACTGAAATAGACCTACTACTTACATGGTTTTTACTCACGAAATTAAATCTAGTTTACGTTGCCAAAGTTTAAATAAAACGATTCGGAATACTTTGGATATTTAGGGGGTTATAAAGAGTTGCTTTGAACCAATCATAAATTAGTTTTAGAACAAAAATTCGTATGAAATTGTCTTAATATTCAAGCACGCCCTGACATTTAGAAATAAAGCAGAAAATTAGTTAAAAGTATTGCACTTTAGAATAATGTAATGAAACAAATTATTAGTCTTGAATGAAATTGAAATCTTTAATCACAATTCTTTTCAAATGTTTAGTGCTTCGGTGTAAATCCAAAACTTCTTTTTTAACACACATGTTGCTTATTAAGTAAAGATTGCGCAAAATATAGATTCTAGTACCATATTTGTTAAATATTTTTCTTAATAACAGTCATGTTCCGTCAACGACAAGCGTAAAATATTACAAAAGTCATTCTTCCCTAAAATTATTTTTCGATCATTCAATTAATTAAAATCTAATCTATTAATTTGTATTTTATATATGAAAATTTAATGAATTAAATATAAATGTTTTATATGAGTACTACAAACAGAATATAAAATCCATTTATTTTAAATGGATTCGGAGTAATTAAAAACAGGTTATTTCAAAATATAAATGGACTTTTACATTTGAATTTGGACAGCGTCCTTATTACATTCAATGACAAAAAAAAAACGTAAAATGCCGAAAGATAACAAATCCTTTTGATTTGTTTCATTCCATTTTCTGTAAAATATGATCCAATTTAATTGGACAAATACCATAATTATATTTAGACACGAGAAGAGTGAATAGAACTGATGTAAATTACATTTTCTATTTATGTCTCGATCAAATATTTTTTAGGTTTTCGCATTTTTCTTGATAGGTAGTAGTTTATAAACGGAAGCAATAATGTTATTAGTGAAATGAGACGTATAACGGATTCACATTTCATTAGAGCAAAGAATCTACGATTTTGTACTTTAATGAACAAAACAAACAAACAATATCATACATATTCGGAGTCCTAAATTTAGGATAATTTTCATCGTAATAATCTAATTTTTAAATAGAAAATTGACATTCTTTTTTAAATACAATTGTGAGAAATTGTTGTTTATAAGAGCTTTGGTAACATAACTTAATTCATGGGATAGAATTATGTTACCCAAGCTCTTACAAACAATTTCTCCAACCATAATATTCAACAAACCATAGATCGACATCTTAATCCCAAAGTCCCACAACTCAATATACAGCATACATCATCTGTCCCCCTCTCTAAAGCCCATCTACCCTATATACAAGGTATCAGTAGGGTACTTCTCAAAAACAACATCAAAACCATTTTCAAACCCCATTCCAAATTATCTGACCCTTTTTCCGTAAAAGAGCGTGTTTCTTTAGAATCACCTGGTATGTACAGGATTCTCTGTTCATATGGCAGTGTATATACTGGTGAAACAAAGCGGTACGTCAGCACTCGTGTGTCTGGGCATGAGCGTTGTACTAGATTGCTGCGTGTATCTGGTTCTGCACTTGCCGATCCTAGGCCGAAAACCGGGCAGCATATACAATTTAATTCTACCAATATCCCGTACTATCCCGTACTAACCATTACTATGGTCGCAAAATCTGCGAATCTATAGATATCTCTAAGCACCTTAATAACCTTAACCGTGATGATGGCTACCCCCTACACAACACCTGGCAATCCTGCATCTCCAAACAACCCAACCAACAGTAGCAGTAGTTGAGCCCTGAAGAAGTTCCATACGAGTGAGTACGAAACGTCGGCAGTTATACCAGTGACGCGGTTCCAGCCCGGAACCCCAGAAGAAGATAGTATGGACCACGACCGCGGAAGTCTACGTACCCTCATAGCTTTATTGAAACTGAGTTGAATCCAATAAGAATTTGTGCGTGGAAAGCAATATCACAATTAATAATTCTAGGTATTATATAAAAGCTACTGCAGAAAGATATAGTGGAACTACTTTGCAATAATTCATAAAACAGTTACATTATGATGAATTAACTCTGGGATATTTCTGAAAGACATTCCCGAAATTTTTAAAGGAAGTTCATGGAATTGTTTTAATTATTAGATTATATTAATAAATCATGACTTCCCCAGTCACCAGATTTAACACCTCCAAACTATTATTTATTTAGTCGAATAGAAAATAAAAACTCTAAAAATCAATTTGATAATCTTCACGATTTAAATCAAGTCATTCAGAACTAGACTTAAATAACTAACAGAAGAATATTTCAATATTTTTAAGAATATGAAGAACCATTTCTGGTGTCTATAGAATTGTTAATATTTTCAACATTTATTATAAATTGATACCTAAATAGTCTTTGTTCTTGAAACATCATTTTCAAGTTGTTCTTTTAGTTATAAGACTTTCGTATTCAGTTTTAAGGGTAAAAAGATAATGGCAAACAAGTAATTAATATAATTTGATATTAAATAGTAATTTAAAACTCCACTGGGGGTTATTGAAGTGGGGGCGTGATTTGAAAATTAGACTAAAAGTATCCCATATCTCCCTCTCTCAACCAATACATAAATGTATTGACCGACAAAGCGAGAAACGCTTCTATCTCACAAGATCGGTAAACTAGGTTTCCAGTGTGTAATAGACAGAAACTTGCGTACTCGGCTTTATGCCAATTAAAGAATGTTAAAAGGAATCATTCTATTATTAATAACACCCTATCTACTACATATGTTTCATGGATAGACCAATCGTCAGGCAGAATCTGCCTGACGATTGGTCTATCCATGAAAGATATGTAGTAGATAGGGTGTTATTAATAATAGAATGATTCCTTTTAACATTAAAAGTATCCCCTTGGCACATCCTGTGCTACACGAAAAATACTTCAGTTTTAGGCATTTATTATATTATCTCGTTAATTTTATATTATAACTTTAAGCGTAACTGTATACTTTCATTCCAATTCAAAATTACACAAAATTTAATCAATTAGCTTTCATTAAGTAGATATCTGTACAACCATCGAACCAACGATAAATCATTTTAGCAATTAGTTTTACCGTTTTTCTATGTTTTTTTGATAACATTTATTAATAAAAATGCAACAAAATATGATTATTTTTTGTTCCAATATACTGTTTTACGTACTTTGCCATTCATAAATTCCAATTTTTAATATAATAAAATAAAATTTGATAATAGAATAACACCTGTTCCAAATTTGCTTTCGAATAAATTTAATTTAAAAAAAATTTAATGAATAATGGATTTAATACGTTCGTAATTTATAACGGTCATAAATCTGTAATATATAATCTATAATATTTTTAAAACGAATGATAGTAAAAACATAGTTTTAAGAATTTATTAGATTAAATAAATTCATAATTGCGAAAGTTTCATATAGCGATTGAGAAAAGATTACGCCCTCGAAAATAGTCGAGATTAAATTAATCGCTATTTTGTAATGCCCAAAAATAAATCTTTAAATGTCGGAATCTTTTGCCCAATACAGAAAAATACTTGATCTGCGAAATTTCCGCAGTGTTAAAAGTGAGAAATCTGTATCTCATAATTCGTGCAAAGTCTGTCTATGCGTTTTGACTTTCAAGGGTACAGATCGTGTGCGGAATTTGTTTTCGTACGGGTATTTTTATAATCTCCTTTCAGCTCTATACACTTTTCACAGCGACATTCAATAAGTTCGATATCCTTTCTATAAAAAGAACTGTCTTGCTCGTCAAAATAGCCATTAACTGCCGACATCAGTTCTTCATCGTTGAAAAATTTTTACCACTGAGCCTTTTGTCAAGTTTGGGAACAGAAAATAATCCAAGGGGGCTAAATCTGGCGAACAGGGTGCATAAGGTAGCAATTCAAACTTTAATTTATCAATTTTGGCCATTGCAATAACAGATTTGTGAGCTGGTGCATTACCTTGATGAAACAACTTTTTCTGACCCGGCCGTTTTTATTTGATTTCTTCGCTCAAACGTTGCAATAAGTTCGCATAATACTTGCTGTTAATAGTTTTTCCTTTTCCAAGATAGTCAATGAAAATTATTCCACGGTCTTCGCCTTCGTTGGAGCCGATTCTCCCTTTTGAGTCTATTGTTTTGATTGTTCTTTTGTCTTGGTTGTGAAATGATGGACCCATGTTTCATCCATGGTTATGAAACGGCGCAAAAATTCTGCTTTGTTGCTGTGAAACTTCGCTAAACACTCAATTGAAACATCTTTACGAAACTGTTTTTGCTCGAATGTGAGCAAACGCGGCACCCATATTGCATACAGGTTTCTTATGTCCAAATTTTCACATAATATGCGATGTACCGCACCTTTTGAAATGCCTACTATATCTGTTAACCCGCGCACTTTCAGTCGACTAACATCCAATACTTCTTTATGGATTTTCTTCACCATTTCTGGTGTCGTCACCTCATTTAATCGACAGCTCGTACGGCCTCGTTTAAACTTTGCTACCCTTGTAAACGAAGAAGCAGACTCACCCAGAGTGGAATCCAGTTCAGCTTTTATATCGGTTGGGCTGAGGCCTTTCAAATAAAAGTATTATATCACGTAACCATGACCAATTTTCTCCATTTTTACAAATTTACTGAAAACGCTCACTATTGTTAGCTGCCAAACAAATACTAAACAACATGGCGTCTTCTATTTTTCAAACAACTACCGTCATCTCTAGGTCAGACCGGATACTTATGGGACCACTCTCGTATAGTGCATTTACTATGGTTTTTGGTTTTTACAACTCGATTTCGTATTGCTAGTTTTTGCGTAAATATTTTCAATTTTCATCCATTTGTTAGTTGCTCATTATTGTTATTAGTTATTACATGTTCCGCCCGGTCGAAATTTATACTACTGGATTTTGTTATCCACTTCTCCTATTGTTTGGTGAAGGGTGTTGTTTCTCATGTTCTGAGAGATTATTTACTTGTCTATAGAATACATTCTTTATAAAATCGAAAGTTCTTCCTTCTTCTTTTCTGGGTATTGTGAACCGATCTTGTAAAAGCTTTTTAAATTTTTCTTGAATTTATGTATTCATTTATGTATGATTAATAAAATTATTTCCTGCCAACTCAGACCATATATCTATAGGTTTGAGCTCAGACTATACGCTGCTACTATTGGACGGTTTTAGTTCACCATTAAACGATAATTACAATAAGTTTACATGCTATTTTGTGTGACTATACGGAAGTTATTACATAATATCGTTTTCATGGATACGATTGTGTTGATCTAGTGACGCATATTCGTCAGGTCATGAGATTTTCTATTGCTGATTAAGGAATTTATTGCTGTGTTTTTGTTTTTTTAATGACTGCTTTTTGTACACATATATTTGTACGATTACGAGGGCTTAATTCTAAAATTTGTATGTGATTGAGAAATTGTTTTGTTGTAACTGACATTGAAGTGATGTCGAATTATGACATGCATATGTAGATTTTAATTTGTTACTTGTCTGCAATTTGCGTTGCCTGTAGGAATACGAATTACTATAACCTGTCAATCGTAAACACCCAAATTTTTTGGTGAAAACTAAAAGAAATATCCTATCATATTAATCTAGGAGTTTAATTTAAATATTTTAATTGAACATCAATAGAAAAGTGTAATTTAGATTCAAGCATTTCTTTGGCTGTTAAATAATACTTGCTTGTAGTAAATACTTTGTATCTGTAATAGTAGTTAAACCAAAGATAAATTAGTCTTTGCGGAATAACTATTCCGGTTTACTCTTATCCGTACTCCGACAGTTCTTTCCTTTTTCTATTAGCACTTTAAATTACGCACAGAGAAGAAGAGAAATAGGAATGTTTCACGTACGTAAGTACATACGTATGTACTAAGCATACAAAGAACAAATGTTCCGTTTATATATGTAAGTCCAGAGGATATTGTTGTTAGTGACGCCCTATTTGCGATATTCAAGGACAAGGTATGTTCGGTCTATTGTTTACATGAGCTAATGCTGAAATCATCAAACAACAGGAATTCCATTGGGTGTCCTTTGATGTTACTTTGACAATTCACATCATCCAAAGCTACATATATAAATAATTATTGGCGTATATGTACGATTTCTTCTAGTTACTTGTGCTAGAACAATGCATATATGCTCTTATGAAAATACAAGGGTAGCCGTTTGTATTTCGCGAACAGCAAACAAAAAAAATTTTTATTATCGAAAATAGTTTTATTGCTTTTCAAAATATGTATTCTCCTTGAAAATCAATGCACCTTTGCATTCGTTTAAACCAATCCGAAAAGCATTGCTGCCAGTGTGAAGGCGGTATCTTTAAAATATGAGTTTTGAATGCTTCAACTGCCTCTTCCGGTGTAGAAAACCGTTGACCACGAAGTTTATTCTCCACGTGTGGGAACAAAAAAAAAACAAAGAAATCATAGGGTGCTAGATCAGGGCTGTACGGCGGATGGCTCATCAATTCAATGTTTTGCCTGATCAAATATTCAATTGTTTGAATCGACCTGTGACAGTTCGCATTGTCATGGTGGGGAATGATCTGTCGTTTTCGTTTTGTTTTCCTTATTTCTTCAAAAACTTTTGGCAAACAAATAGTTGTGTACTATTCGCAATTGACCGTTCTACAACTCTCTAAAGACAAGGTTGCAACGTGACCGGTTTTTCCGAAAAAACAGGCGACGTGTTTTGATGTGTTTCGAGCTCAAACAGCTTTTGTTGGTTTCGACTCATCTTGGAATACGCGCACAGTCGACTGCTGTTTACTATCGGGCTCATTGTTGTAGATCCAAGATTCATCACCCGTGACGACTATATAAATGTTATTTGAAGCACCGCCATTGTATTTTTGTGAATTTCTTGGCACCAATCGACGCCAGTCCTTTTTTGAGCGGTTGTCAAATTAAGTAGTACCCAACGTGAACATAGCTTCTTAACGGCTAAATGTTCATGCCGGATCTTATGCACGTTGGTGTTACTAATACCTAGAGATGCCCCGATCTCACGATATGTCACATAGCGGTCCTGCATTATCAATTCAGGCACTGCATTAATGTTTTCCGACACTACAACATTTGTAGGACGACCTTCACGAAATTCATCGTCCAAAGAGCGCCGTCCAAGTTTGAATTCACTATACCAACGATATACTATAGTTTCCGATGGTGCTTCATCACCATATAAATAATTCAGCTCGTCGATGCATTCTTGTTGAGATAACCCATGCCAAAAGTTATGAAAAATAATTGCACAAAAATGTTCGCGAGTTAATTCCATTTTTTCACTTTTTCGGTGTGGATTATCTCAACAAGAATGCATCGACGAGCTCAATTCTTTACCTGGTGATGAAGCAGCATTGAAAACTACAGTATACCGTTGGTATAGTGAATTCAAATTTGGACAGCGTCCTTTGGACGATGAATTTCGTGAAGGTCGTCCCACAAATGTCGTTGTGTCGGAAAATATTGATACAGTGTTTGAACTGATAATGCAAGAACGTTATATGACATACTATGAGATCGAGGCATCACTAAGTATTAGTAATACCAGCGTGCATAAGATCCTGCATGAATATTTAGCCGTTAAGAAGCTATGTTCACGTTGGGTATCACATAATTTGACAAGCGCTCAAAAAAGGACTCACGTCGATTGGTGCCAAGAAATGCACGAAAAATACAATGGCGGTGCTTCAAAGAACATTTATTATAAAGTCGTCACAGGTGATGAATCTTTGATCTATACGTATGAGCCCGATAATAAACAGCAGTCGACTGTTTGGCTATTCCAAGATGAGCCAAAACCAACAAAAGTTGTTCGCGCTCGAAGCACATCAAATCAAATGATGCCTGTTTTCCGGTCACGTTGCAACCGTACCTTTAGAGAGTTGTAGAACGGTCAATTCCGAATCGTACACAACTATTTGTTTGCCAAAAGTTTTTGAAGAAATAAGGAAAACAAACCGAAAACGACAGATCATTCTCCACCATGACAATGCGAACTCTCACAGGTCGTTTTAAGCAATTGAATATTTGAACGGGCAAAACATTGAATCGATGAGCCATCCGCCGTACAGCCCTGATCTAGCACACTGTGATTTCTTTTTGTTCCCAAACGTGAAGAATAAACTTCGTAGTCAACGGTTTTCTACGCCGGAAGGGGCAGTTGAGGCATGCAAAACTCATATTTTGGAGGTGCTGCCTTCACATGCTTTTCGGATTGATTTAAACGAATGCAAAAGTGCATTCATTTACAAGAAGAGTATTTTGAAAAGCAATAAAACTATTTTGGATAATAAAAATTTTTTTTTGTTTGCTATTCCCGCAATATAAACGGTTACCGTCGTACTGTGATGTGTTTTTCTTTTTTAAAATAGTTATTTTTCCAATGTATACAATTTCTACTGAAGATTATATCAAAGTTTCTAAATGCGAGTTTTTAATTCACACATAGTAACAATGTGCACTTTTACTTTCTTTCAAAATAAAGTTTGGTGTAGCAATGATTACGTACTTATATTCAATTATAAGTCTCCTACACATGTATGTAAAAAATTCATTCTCACTAAATATACTTCGACTGCTGAAAATTATAATGATGCTGTAGCCCGGCAAACTGTGACAGACATATCTCATTATTACATCATTACATTATCATCGTGTAGTTTCAAAAATTGCTCTTGAAGAGACTGAAACCAATCACTGAAGAACATAGTCTAATCTATCTAATTGACGCACGTAGATTACAAATACAATGGAAAAATTATTAAAAATAAAAAGCCGGTTCCAAAATTTATCTAAATGTAGCACAAGCTTTTCGTCAAGTTTAGCATGCTGGATGTAGGTACAAATTAAACACATACTTACCAAATATATATTTCACGATAAAGCAAGAAGAAACTTACGCTGCCGTAGAAGAAAGCGAAGTAGGAGTAGTACAGTAAGGTGTACTCAGTTCAATCGTACCTTTCATACACAACTAATATTCCTACTCTGGAAGATACTATTATCACATTTGCATATATCTCTGTCCTCTAGGTTGTAGTTAACAAACATGAAGATGCTGCTAAAAAATCTACAGGTATCTATCGCAACAAAACTAGTAACTGGATTACTAAGTCGAGCTGAACGGAAGTAAATAAATGCTCTTCAACTTTGCGAACAATGCACATAATTATGTGGTAATTAATATTATTATTGCCCAAATCCTATACAATATACGCAATAATAAAGTCGAGTCATGCATAAACAAACACAAAATATAAAATTGCTAATAACGATGATTGAACCTCTTGCCACATTAATGTGGCAAGGGGTTATATATCAACCTTCGATGATCAAGTGACTCAACCACAGACTCCATCAAAATTACCTGCTTATAATAACCTAAAGTAGATGGAATATTGTTGACTATTAGGTTATGCTTTGTTGGAAAGGTTTTCACTTGTTTTGAACACATAATTTCTCAATATATTTCCGTGTTCTCTTTTTTGTTATTTATAAGTAACAACAATTCTAATTTTATCAAAAACTTATTATATTTAGCTTCAATTTACGAATAAACTGTAACCCGTGCAGTATCGTTGTAAAGAAAATTTCGGACTATTTAAAATCTAAAAAAAAAACACTTGCTATATTTACTTTCTATATAGAGCATTACTAAGCATTCAGAGCGGAGCATTTTCGCCTATTAATCTTCTTTCTGTTTCTCATAAGAAAAAAATATGCTTGAATCAATATATCAATTAATTCTCGAAGCAATAAATTTAAAGCAGAGACGATTAAACTGGGTTATCGCCCCACCGATACTGCAATCGACGCCTACAGAATATGAATGCAGTACCCGTTAGAGCTAGATAGTCGTGTTTGCCTGATAGTGGCGGCTCGTCGTGTAGCGGCAATCGATACAAGCGAATACATGCTATGTTCCCGCTCCTGACGGGCAAACGTGATTATCCAGCTTTAACAAGTACAACGTTTGCATTTTCACTAGGCGTCCACTGCAGTATTGGCTGGAAGTATAACTTTACATCGTTGCTAATTCAAATTTCTTACTTCGAGGATAAAATTTTCGTAATGAGCTTAAATTAAATTGTTATTTAAAGTATTTTTTTGTGAAGTAAATAATGCACGTTCACACTGTTAGATATAACAAATTGTATGAAAAAAATTACCAGAAAACAGAAATACAATTATTTTTATTGCATAAGAGTTCTTTCTTACCTATTGAGTTGAAGTCATTATTACAGGATCCAAATCCCAATTCGCTGGTGAAGGAAGCAAAGAAATAGAACACCGTCCATGCGATAATGATCATATAATATATCGACAGTAAAGTGATCACCACTAAGCAACAATAGCCTATTCCACTGAATATTGGACCAATTCTGCTGAAAGCTAAATCCGGGCCAATGCCGGTGTACTGACCGATGACTAATTCAAGTAGGAATATCGGTAGTCCCATTAATGCCATCATAATGAGGTACGTTATGAGAAAAACACCTAACAAAAGAAATCGCAATTAATATTTAGGCAGTGTTTAGGGGTAATATTATTACATTATCTTATGCATGGTAAAAATATACGAACTTGTGATTTAATAGTATTTTTTAATTTTGTTGGACCAACAGAAAATAATTGAGTTTTATTGTACACTACAAAGCCCCTAATGAAGTGTTATTAGTAGTCTCCGGAGATTTCTCGGCAATTTTATTTATTTCACATATATCGGTAGCGTACTCGGGTATTGTCGATTTGTAAATCTCATTTGCATATAATTCGAGTAATAAATAATCTCAAAGCATTATTAAAAACATGTCTTAATTAACAGTCAGTATTACTAATGATTCTCGATGCACGAATTAGGATTGTTTATATACACCTATCGGTAATCGCGAGTGCTCTTGTTCTAGGACGCGCACTTTCTAGAATCGCCCTGCGATCTTTCTAGGAATTCCACGTAGTTTATTTGTAGACCGAGTATATTGACCGTTAAGTTTCATTACAATATATTAGTCTTAAATTCATTCTTCTAATTGGTGCCTCTCAGTACGATATACCGCTATCCCACGACCTGATGGCTACAGCTTAAGGATGTGTTACTGATGCAATTTGAAGTTGAAAATGTCTACTGAACATATTCCCAAAATATCTGTACAAACACTTGACTGAGCTATAATCTTTTGTAGTTTCAGATAATCATACCAATACAGGTATTATGTATCCCTACAAAAAAATTTAATGAAAATCATTTCAAAAGAAGTCGCTATATTAAATTAATTGTTCAAAATGTCCATCCAATTACTGTATACGCAGTCAAGCTCTTCTTAGAATTAAAGAAGTTGCTCTGCTAACAATCTCAGGATCAGCACAAATAGTTTCTAGGGCATCCATAATTCTAGCAACAATTTGGGCTGTTTTCAAGTTGCTGCATAAACCAAATTTTTCAGTTTTCCCCATAAAAAACGTGCTCGGGGATTTAAGTATGGTGATCTTGGTGGCTAAATAACAGCTAAACTTCTTCGAATCTGCCGCTTCGTATAATTTTGATTAAGAAAATTCGTTACTCGGAGGTGCGCGATCGTGCTGCGTCCACGTTCGTAATCTTATATTAAGAGGAACGACATCCAGTAATGTTGTAAGGTCAGTTTCCAGTAAACGTAAATACCGAACTACCGTGAGACGTTCTTCGATTATAAGCGGACTAATAAGACGGCTCTCAATAATACCACACAATTTTTTAACAAAAACGAAATTAACAGCGGTATGTAATTCCTGCATTAGTAGAGGTGCCTAAAACTTCAAATGCTTGTAACTCATTTACGCACATTTTTAGCCTACATTTGCTACAATAAAACATCCCTATAGTGAAGCAATCATGTCTTGGGTCATCCGGTATGTAGTATTTGTGATAATATTAATTGTTTGTTAAGTACACGTACATTTTGCTTATAACTGAGCTTGTAATGTTTTCATATAGTGTAAAGTGAATTATATTTAGAAATTATTTTTATAATTTATACCTTTTATATTATTTATAATCATACAATCATGCTATATATACATTCCAAATGAATTCACTGTCCACAATTGCAATATCATTTACTAAAATTTTGAATTCTATAGAAGCTAATTTAGAAATCAGCGTATTTGGATAAGTGTTAGCATTAAGGACTAAATATTTACTTTTCGACTGTTATGTGAAGCTCTTAAAATTTGGCGCCAGTGCGACCATTAGAGGTCTTCAAACCGCTAAAATCTTCTTTCCTTCCTCACGTCATAATATATCCACACAATATGCGAAGGCAGATATTTCCACCGTGAACGATAATTTGAGGTATGGCAAATAGCGTATAACACAAAAATGTAGAAGGTTTGGAGCCCTATAAGTTGTATTGCAACGTAGATCGGACCTAGAGTAGTGATCACCGTCTGAAGAAGGTTAAGAAAAGCGAAGAAACAATCCTTCAAAGGATGATATAACGACCCGAAATACCCGAGAAGACTTCGACTGATATGTATATACATGATGTAATGTCACGTGCATGTCGTTTTACTAAAAACAAGAAAGATCGACATATATGAATTATTAAGAACATAATGCTGTTGACTGTTACTCTGTAGTAATCTATGTTCTCTAGTATCCCCCCAACCTTCCTTCCAATATCCGAATTACTAAATAAAAGCAATTAACACTTATATTATTATTATATTAATTCTATATATCAGAAAATCAAATTTACAATAGAAAGGGAACAGAACTTCCAATCAAATTTCCCAGATATAACACTAGTATATACTAATATTATTATTGTAGTCTTACAATTTTGTAACTGTAAGTAAAAGATGTCTTTGAAAGCCCAGTTAAATTTATCATATTGTTTGTTTAACTGAAAAGACAACAGACATATGTGTATAAAAAATCGGGCATCTATATATATATATGGATGGCCAAATGGGAAGAAATGTAGAAACAGAATATCAGGAACACATAAGTTCATATAATTGTAAAGAACGTATTTACAAATCATTTCTTAGACCAAAAACACACGTTGCTCGATTTGAATAAGGTCAACATTTTACATTTATGTGCTTAAAGTTATTTAATAACACAACTTTTGTTTCAATATACTAAATAGCAGCGAAAACAATTTGGTTATTTGACCAAACTAGCTTATGTATTCTCAACATTATACCTTTATAATTATTCTCTATGATAATTAGCTTTTAAGTACACTCTTTATTTCAGTTGTAAATAGAAGTTCTGCAATTTTTAAATTTGTAACCGTTTAATAATGACTCGGGAGGCTTAAAGTTAGCTACAGATACTAATAAATGAAATAGTGGTATAAAAATTGTTTTATGTGGTTTTCGTGTTTGAACTTTTTTTATTTTTATTTTAATATATGTTATATGTGGTTTAGAAAGCTTTTGATATGCAATGCACATACCTTTACGAACTAAATAATATAGTATTTTATTCTTTGCAAATAATATAATTGCCCTAACGAATTAAATATTCAACCTGATCAGGAAACAAGTTATTCAAACCAGAATAACACAGTTAACATCGTGACTGGTGCAATATATCTTGATCAGCAAAATAAGTGGTAAAGTATTGATGAATTTCCACCCGAAACTACTACCACGGCGTTTCTCCGATACACACATCAAGATATTTCCAACATTAAACCCAACCACGTGCTACTGGCAGTCTAAAGAACCTTTCCAATCATCTACTAAATAGAAAGTGTATAGACTTTCATAGCTAGCTTATTTAAATCCAGCAGGGTTGATTGGAAATTTAATTCACTCTTTCCATAAAATAAGCCTTGACTATTTAAAATTGGACTATAAAATTCGATTTGGCACAGAACTATTTTTCTTCTTACAATCGAATGTCAAAGGGGGTGATATAGAAAGCGCCATCTCTTATATACGATACGAATAAAAAACCGTTTTTGCATTCATGGCCAGATAATTACGAAATCAACAGGGCCAGTCAATACGAAAATAATAATTTTAAGGTCTTAATAAATTAAATTTAATTAAACAGAAATTACAATGGCTAAATCTGCGATTTAATAGCTGAAATCAGTAGTATTGATTTTTAACTTAGGGCGGATGGAAACGAGAGGGCGTTAAAGGTATGAAATGACAATTAAAAATTATATAAATTACCAACGTACGCAGGCAGAATTTTTATGCATGTAACACAGTTTTCAAATGCTTCCTACATATTCAAAGTCATATTAGTAAAAGTTACGTGAGCTATGCATTTTATCATAAATAATAGTTTATATATAGAATTCTTTGACCAATAACAATAATAAAAAGAATTTTACAAATTTATTTTCTATTGGAAATAAAAGACTAAATTCTCGAAATTATTTCCTATCTCTTGATAAAAGGAGAAGCTTTATATTAACAAATTCTTAGAAACAAAAGCATTTTCTCTTGATAAATTAAGAAGAGATATCACAAAATCACTGCACTTGAATTTTATTAGAAGTGCTCACGATAAGTTTAAGCTCCATAAACTAGGTTCACTTAAGTTTTCGAAATTCCTACTTAACCTAGCTAAAATTTCCTTTTTATAATTCAATAAATACATACGTAGTTGGTTATTAATTATCTATCTTAAGGAGTATGATTGGTTCTTGACGGCTACGAAAGCGGGCCAGTAAATCATTGTCGAGATTGATTTATCGTCATCGATGCAGAACAGATCGGGCATACTAACGGCTCACACTTGCCTCTTTAATTGCCAATTAAGTAATTTAATGAAGTTTCCTGCAAAGATGTTCGATACGAACTGCAAGAAAGTTGGTGCTAATTTTACAATATACGAAATATTTGACAAATTAAAATAGTTTGGTTCTAGGTGAGAAGTGAATTTCTTTGACGTAGTACCGTATTAAAATGAAATTTACTTCAATAATAAAAAATATTTAGCATTCGCGACACAGGTAGCGCATGCAAATAGCAATAAATCGGTATTATTATTGCGTTAATAAAATTAAGCTTTAATAGTATTGTTTTTCTCACTTTAATTTTAGATGAATTAACAGCAACGTACACTTTTTAGTTGAATAGAAGAAATTTTAATCGAACAGAAAACAAAATACAGATAAAGATATCATTATAAATTTGGAAATAATCAGATCTTTTGCAAGTTACAACTTTATTACAAGCAAAAAATCATACATATATCACTGGCATAAAATACATAAATTATTTTGTTTGTATTCTTTCAAGCACCTTGTACTCCAACTTAAATGGTGGAAAAAATACTCTAATTCTGTTTTTTATTGCCGAGTTTCGCGGCGTAATGATAGACATTGTGTTCCTTCTCTCAGCTCTCTTAGGATCACTACATAATTGTTTTCTTCATTGACCATAACGGACACACCTAGTAATTTCTTTCAGGTATTGCTAAGTTAGTAGCCGTTGTTCGTTTTTTATATCTCAATAGCATTTCTAAAAGCTTTTCGTACGAGGGCACAGCAAGAAGTCTGATAAGTAGATCAATAGTATTCCAAATTTTCGATGTTTTCCGAAAAATATTATTTCTCAAACCCTTCGAGATAGGCGTTGGAGACGAATGTCTTTCCGCCGAATCATTTCCACAAGCTGGGAAACAGGAGAATATGGGGTATATTATAAATATGTAAACAATTTAAAACCTAATTCATGGGAATTGGCAATGGCGACTACACGCCTGTATACGTTTGCATTGTCTTAACGAAACAGAATGTCTTTCGTCAACATATTCAGTATTTTTTGTTTTAAAACATTGTTAAAATAGACTAATAAATTATAACAATGTTCGCCGTTTATTATTTTCCCTTTTCTGGGAGAGTCGATGTAAATAGTACTTATGTAGCCATGACCTTAGTAGTCAATTAAATTGTCTTAGCCTTTCTCGGCGTGATTCGATGATATAAGTCGACGATATAAATCGACTTTAGACTATTCCTTGATATCTGGTATAAAAAGTGTTATTCACAATTATGAAACGACATAGTTATTCTTTATTCTTATATTTGTTACGCTTAAACATCGCCCAATTTGTCTACAGTGGCAATTTTGAGAAACCGTGGAATTCACCCTGCATGTACAAGTGTATATGAAATATATCTATCGCATCTTTGCACCTAATGCATCCCTCTTACGCATTTTAAATCTACGGTCTTACAGTACGATGCCGTGGATTTTATCAATTATATAGTGTTGTGTGGTGACCCTATTTAGGCATTTTGAACGTTCGACATTTGTTGTACAACCACAACGAAAATTAATAAAGCACTCATAAATAATTTTAGTCGATGGTGAAAAGTATACATAATATTTACAAAACTTTGTTTTAGCTAGAGAGTTTTTCTATATAGAAGGTAATATTTGATAAACACATGAAAATCTTCGTCTATGTTTGCAAAACTGCGAGAGATTTCTGCTTTCAATTGAATGAATTGAACTAAATAACGGACATAAATTTTAATGTTATCTAGTACCAGATGTATTGACAAATCTCATCTTGGAATTGGCGATGATGACGCTCTCTATTGTATTTGGGCCAGACTTCTCATTCCGTCCTTGCATCAATCAATTTATCGTCTCTATATTCTGTAATTACACAATTCTTTTTCTTCGTGCGTCATTCTGGTTTTCCTTTACTTTCCGTTCGGAAATTATTTCCATTTGGCCTAGGTGGCTTTTCTTTTTCGTTTAATGTAATTTGGCATAATTCCAAAGAATTTATATTGTATGGACGTGATTCTCCTCAATTTTGTTTGCACTTTTTCCTTAACATTCTTCGTATTTTTCGGAGAAAACACAAAAACTTATGCTAGATAATGCTGTTTATATTTTTCTTTTTTCTGGTTTGCGTCATAGACAAATAATTTATATATACTTTAAGTAGTAACATATATTTAGATATTGTAGAAAAGTGAATTAATGAAAAGATTTTCTTCATGATTGTAGAATAATCAATAAATTTTACAGAACTTAAACTGGCTAAAACAAGAATATAAATTACTTTAAATTTAGTGCCAATACAAGATTTATCGTCATTCTAGTATCTAACGTCTCTACTTATAACGAACCTCTCCTTTTACAAACCACAAGCCTTTAATGGCTGTTACGCGCACTTTATCACTTTTTGATACTTTGTTTTATAATAAATATCATAATTTGGATTTTATCTCCAACTTGCCCATATGACTCACTTCTAAGGCCTATAGGCAAAAGTAAGAACCTCCTTTCAAAGTCTAAATTAACTTAGAAGTATTCCCGGAAAGGTTAAATATCTACAAATTAATCGGTTCATTCTCGTTTTTCACATATTTTAGCACTACAAAAAAGTAAATAGAAAAGCTATTCTTAGGATATGTATATGGTATATTACGTTGTTAGGTCACCAAATAAATCATCTATACACAATTTATCACATCTGTATCAAATTTGGTGTGAAAAAGAAAAAGCAAGAAGACGTACATAAATGCTATTTATGGAAGTACAATATTTTGCTTCTTTAAGCAATTTATTTACATTCGCACAAAAAATGTCGCATAACACTTTAGTAACATAGTAATTGACATGGCAGAAATAAATACCACACTGTAAACGAATTTCAATCAGGATGTTTTTAGCAGTGACACTAAACTCAATTTAACAATTATGAAGACGAGAACTTTGTATATCTGTGAAATACTTGCCAGTACATTTTCACAATTGATATTTCTCAAAATTTTATAAAAATTTTTATCATAATCCCCATTCTTTGAGCACTGCTAAGCAATTGCGCAGTTCGAAAGAATTAAATATGTAAAAGTAAGTAAATTTAGTACCGAAGACTTAACAGACAGTAGTAAAATAGATAATCCAGCAGCATTTAAATTTGAACTCAACTCAATTCAAATGCGAGCTATGACAAAGCAATAAAATTATCTCTCTAACTATTAATTACTTGCTTAATTATCCTTCACAAACTATTAAAATTTACACTGCTTGCGCAACAAACGTTGTCGAACTTAGGAAGAAGATATTACGCGTAAAATAATCATATATCATTGACTAAATTGACTAGATACACAAGACAATATCATTTATGTCAAGAGATTATTAATTACAACATGTAATATTTTAATAAGAATACACTGTTAATGAAATAAATATTATATATAATAGTTGCAGTTCGGCGATTTATAGAATTTACTGGACTGTCTTCTATAAAATTCTTATCTAGAATTAGCTACAATTTTAATATTATATGTACATAGTGTATACACACATACACGATAAAATCATTTTCCAGCACTTACATCATATTAATTTAATGCTTTATTAAATTTCTGCTCAGATATAAATCAAATCTACAAATCTCTTTCGATAGCCGAACGAACACCCTACCACTGGGTTACTAAGGAAATAAGCCGTTGGGTTACTAAGGAAATAAGTCGTATGATGTATGCGTGTCCTGACGATAACCCTTGCTGTCTTAATATTTCAATGAACTCTTCATCTTACTCCGAGGTTAATTATTATATATTATTAAATATTAATTATATACCGGTTAATAAAGTAGCAGAAGTAGCGTGGCGCGAACGGCTACGTGTGATTGCTCTGCTGGAGAGAAATCCAGTTCTGTGTCTTTGGAGTAGTTTTGTTGTTTTGTTATTATTCCTTAGAGTAGTTCCTATCATAACTATGTCTATCGCACAACAAGGCCTTCCATATCACCGACAACCAAACAGCATCACCTATTTTATTCAGTCTGTTAGAACGTTCGTTGATTTCGATCGTTTCCCTTATTATTCGAGCCATGGAGTTCGTGCTAAAATTTGTAAGTTTTCGAAATCGATGGTGTATCCCGCCTCCCTTATATCCAGTAGCAACGATGAAATTTTTGGTTTTCTCACTTCGATACGGTATTAAAGTATTGAAAAATATTAACTATATTTTCGTCGGTGAAAATTTTACTTTAAAAACAATTGATATCATCCAGTATCCTAACTCGACCTTAGCTAATTAGGAACTTTATTATAGACACGATACATACAGTTAGCGGAGCCTTATTATATTATTAAAAACAATTGACAAAGCCTCGTTAATTCAAAATAGAACATTTCAAATATCACAGTTGTTACAATAATAATGTTGAACAGGGACTTTAATGAAATGCAAGCAACAGTGATTCGAGAACAGAAACTGAAAGATGCATCGTTTAGACCAACCTGGAGCAAGTTTTGTCCCGAAAGTACTGGTGATTATTGTGAGTACTGTTGATCATTGTGGAGGTGTTAGTTGTTACTTGTTGGAATTCGATTTAATAAAATGCACAAAAATACTTGCAATAAAACACGTGTTTGAATTTCCAAAAAGTTGTCTTTGGAACAATTTAGGTTTCAAGTTGTGCCTCACCTACTCTATTTACTAGATGAAACCTACCTTGAATGATTTCCACATATTTCCTGAACACAACCATCTTTTTGCTGGAAAGGCGTTTCGATCGAAGTAAGAACTTGTAGAAGTGTCAATATGACACAATACCGAACAATAGCACTTTAGCATATCTAATGCGAGTGAATTGAAATTGTGAAATGTTAAAAAATTATAAAAACTTGGTGCCTTAACTTTTCTTCACTTTCAGTTAAATCATTTTTACGAAGAATTTTCCAGAGCAAATATTCAGAAATAACTTAGAGATCAAATCACCTGTTCCATAACCCTCATACTATTTTCCCTGAAAATGCTTTCCTAATAATTATTTTAATAGAGCCTTAAGTCCTTATAACCTTCAAGCATCGGTAATCATCAGAACAGCAATGTTCTATGTATATATTTCAAAAGTTTGAAAATTAGTGCCTCAACGCCAAACCATTTTTTTAATAATTGAAAGAATTAATTGCCGAATATAATCTTCACCATTTGGTTATCGTTGGTTTTCTTTGACATCGCCCACACTTTCTAGGGCAACTGCTGCAATAATAAGCAGAAATTCTCTGAACGATCTTTACAAAATTGATAGTGCTTAATTTCTGCATACATATTTCATCATTTAAATCAACTTCAAAATTAAAAAAATCATAAAGCAATAATAATAAATTGTAATGCCGAAAAACATTTCACAATTGGTACAAAAAATCGACGAGATACCAATATTTCCCATGCCTTTATAAATGTATGGAACTTCAGCAGAATAAACACTTCTTAGAATCACTGGAATAGCATATCTCTATAATTCAGAATGTCTCTTTTAATGAATTGATAAGAAAGAATAAATCGCCCCGTAAACATTTTCTTGCCATGAATTTTTAATTGAGCCGTTAATTTTTAATTAAGATTATTAAATTCTAAAAACTCAAAATAGTTTTAGTTCAGTTTTGTTCTATCTTCAGTGGTTACGAATATATGTAAGGTACACCAGTTTCAGCGCGCCTGTTAAGCCCTGAAGATATCCCATACAAGTGGTGCCAGTATTGGTGAAGACGCGGTTCCAGCCCGGAAGGCAAGATTAAGAAAATATGTAAGATATTTTTTAAAGATTTTGAAAATATATCAAAGGATTTACAATAAATTACTGAAGATGCAGCGAAATACTCTTCGAACTTCTGATTAACTTTAGTAATTCCTGTATCTTCAATACTACGAATGTTATATATACGGTCATAAAAAATAGGCACACGGTATATCTACACAGGGCTGGGCAAGTTATGGATCCATTCGAAAATTTCTATTACAGCTGCTTACATTTTTACAAAATTTTCCACGTCCAAGTAAATGCAATTAGGTATTCGATAAGCAATTTATATTCGAACAAGATTTCCGATTTAATAGGGTCTAAATTTCGCATTATATTATATATTTACTGTGAGCAATTTTGTCTGTTAGGACATTATCTAGTGTTTTATTTATTCCTTAGTGTAATTGAATTTCAAAAGTGACGGCATCAACAATCAACCATTCAACCTTTTTATTTTAAATCAAGCCCTGAATATTTTTGAGAATTTCAGTAGAACTCCTCTTTGAGAGTTCAGTAATAGTGCTAATTGCATTTACTTAAATATGGAAAATTTTATTGAGCCAACCATATTACCTAACTTACATTCTCCTTGTACATATATGTATATAGATATACGAGGGTAGCCGCTTATATTTCGGGAACTCCGATCTGATGATTTTTGACAATATATTTATTATCCGGTCGCTATTTCTATTGTTGACAGTAACTTGATAATTTTTATGTGAGCGAAAAAATGGAATTAACTCGCTAACATTATCGTGCAATTATTTTTCATAACTTTCGGCGTGGATTACCTCAACAAGAATGCATCGACGAGCTGAATTCCTTATATGGTGATGAAGCACCATCGAAAACTACAGTATAAAGTTGGTATAGTAAATTCAAACTTGGACGGCGCTCTTTGGATGATGAATTTCGTGTCGTCCCACAAATGTTGTTGTGTCGAAAAACATTAATGCAGTGTCTGAATTGATAATGCAGGATAGTCATGTGACATACAGTGAGATCGAGGCATCTCTAGTTATTAGTAACACCAGCGTGCATAAGATCCTGCACAAACATCTGGCCTTTAAGAAGCTATGTTCACACTGGGTACCACATAATTTGACAACCGCTCAAAAAATGACTCGCATCGATTGGTGCAAAGAAATGCACAAAAAATACAATGGCGGTGCTTCAAAGAACATTATAATGCCATCACAGGTGATGAATCTCGGATCTATAGGTATGAGTCCGATAGTAAATAGCAGTCGACTGTGTGGGTGTTCCAAGATGAGCCAAAACCAACAAAAGTTGTTCGCGCTCGGAGTACATCAAAACAAATAGCCGCCTGTTTTTTGGAAGAACCGGTCATGTTGCAACCGTGCCTTTAGATAGTTGTAGAACGGTCAATTCCGAATGGAACACAACTATGTGTTTGCCAAAAGTTTTTGAGGAAATAAGGAAAACAAATCGAAAACGACAGATCATTCTCCACCATGGCAATTCGAGGTTTCACAGGTCGGTTCAAACAATTAAATATTTGACCGGGCAAAACAATGAATCGATAAGCCATCCACCGTACAGCCCTGATCTAGTACCCTGTGATTTCTTGTTGTTCTCATACGTGTAGAATAAACTTCGCAGTCATCGGTTTTCTACGCCGGAAGAGATAGTTGAGGCATTCAAATCTCATATTTTGGAGATATCGCTTTCACAGTGGCAGCCATGCTTTTCGGATTGGTTTAAATAAATGCAAAAGAGCATTGATTTTCAAGGACAATATTTTGAAAAGCAATAAAACTATTTTCGTTCAAAATTTTTTTTTTGTTTGCTATTCCCGAAATATAAACGGCTTATACATAATTTTGATAACACAAGCAAAATACAAACAGTTTAACATAATCGTACAAATTAGAGTTTGTCACTGAAAAAAAGAATTTATTATAATCGAAAGCAAGCAAATTTGTAAAAATTGTAAAAGTCCCATAATACTCTAAAACACATTATAGTTGCTTTAAAAGTAAATACTAATATAAAAAGAATAAAAATATTTGCATTGAGTAGAAAATAGCCTTGCACTGAATATACAATAATAGCAATTATATATACATATATACACATGGAAGAAATGCAATTGAACGAGCAACAGAATTATCCCAATCCGACCAAATTTGACGGATTTGTTTTCTATTGAAGCGTAATGCCGTTTCCCGTTGCGGTTGATAGAAACCTCAGAGGAGCCAAAGCGATGAAATTTCTATTTTTGCATTTTACTCAAAAAAACAAAGAAATAAATAATGTCATATTCACAAAATCCTTTTTATTCTTATCTTTTAACTGCCTCTAGATTAACTTACACTACATAAAAAACAAAATCACTCATAAAATATAATCTATCCTAGATAATAATTTTTCCACTACCGTGTTGTCCCTCTCTTCTTTTTAATTTACGCTTTTGATTAGCTGAGACATACTTCCTCTTGAAAATTATTGTCTTGCTTTTTCTTAATTTAAAATTTAAATTAAAACAATTGCCTTTAAAGCTTCTAATTTCATTTGTTTTTGTGTATGGTTACCTTCAATACATATATAAAAATATTCTACTAAATAGTCAATACTTTCTCAACATACGTCTGAAAATTCAAGGCTGGATATAATTAGTTTTTAAACTTATTGCAGTGAATAAATCATAATTTTTAACTCGCTCCCATTGTACTTCCTTTTTGCTTTAACTTATTTTTAACACATAATTAATTTCAATTGCAATATATTATGTTTTCACCAAATTTACTTATAGTCCAGCAGGATGAATATAAGTATTTTCTTTTCCACATACGTATTTCGTTTAATTGCTTCATATCTTCTGATTAGGGAATAAATTAGCTTCGAAACGTTAAGAAAGCAGCAAATTTTTGTTTCATTTAACTAACCGATATTTACAAAATATCTAAAAAATCTATATGAAAATCATTAAAAAAAAGTCGCTTCATTGAATTAGTTGTTCAAAATGTCGCCCCAGTTGCTATATAAATACATAACCCAGCTCTTCTTGGAATTGAAGAAATTTTAAATTTCGTAAAGTTCTCCATACTCGTATGCAGTGTATATTAAGTTTGTTGCCTATGCTTCTGACACTTAGAAGATTGAGCGTCTACCATTTTAAGTGTTGCTTCTGCTTGAGTAAATTCTTATTGAACGGAACGTTCAGAAGTAGCTGCATGAAATGTGTTTGTTTCTCTTAAACGTCGAAGAACATTACTAAAAACAGTTCTACAAAGCACTTTACGAGTGGGAAATAGCCGACAATATTCATCAACTTCCTCTCGTCCATTTCTATTACGTAATCCATAAATAAAGTGAATATTGGCTTATTCTTCATTAAAAAAATTACATACTTTTAAGAGTATTTTAACGTAACGCGAAAAAATAAAAACTCTAAATTAATTTAATTAGCGTTTACTGTCACAATGAATAACGACTCATGAATCACAACCACCACCACTTTTTCATAACAACGAAATCAACAGCAGTACGTAATACCTGCATTAGTAGGTTTATCTAAAACTTCAAATCTTTTTCTTTTAGGCATGTGTATATTAGTCACAAGTGTGTGTTTGGTTCTCAAACACACACTTGTGTGTTTGGCTCTCGACGGTGTAAGTCTAGTACGGACTTTACGTTTGTGCGGATTTTGCCGTAGTTCCAGGTACCAGGAGTGATTAATCAGCTGATGATAACAACTTAGTTGTCGAAATACGTGTACAGATTACGAAAATTATTGTAGAAAGGAGTCATATTAACCTTAATTGATTAATAGTTATAACTGTCAAAAAATTTTGAAATTATTAATTAATAATAGGAAAGTAATGTTACTTTCGTTGTAGTTGAAGAAATTTCGAGCTTTAAACTGATTGTATTCGAAATCTGAATCGGTTCGAAATCCGAAATAATTTGGTATCGGTCCGATACTGTCATCTGTAGGACATCCGAAATCTGATGCAGGGTTAGATATATATATATTTTACAGTGGTACATAATACCTACATTAGTAGGGTTATCTAATACTACAAATGATTTGTTACGCTCTTCTCTACACTGCAGTGTAAATAGTAACACAAAAGTCCGTATTGCAACATATCCTCTGCTACTCCTAGAGATGAAACTAGCCGGTACGAACTTAGAGAGTGCGTGGAGTTCGTATAGAAAAGTCTTGAAAGGATATCACAGCATTGATCTGTTAGGAGCTTAAATTGCCAATACTGAAGCTGGTGATGGATACCTAGTACGTGCCCTTGGGAAAAAAAGAAAAATTCGCGACCATGAACGTGTACAAAGAAAAAAACGAATTACGTAAGATAGTACTAAAAGAAAACCCAGATAATAGTATTATAATCAAGGGATTTATTATTCACCAATTAATAAGTCAACAAATACTTATGTCAGCTATTACACAAATTTCCCTTAATACGGCACTGTCGAACACACATGTAAATACATCTTTTCTGAGTATATGTTCATATAAAGTATTTGAAGGTTCAACATAAATGTAGGTTCAAATAAAATATTCCGTACGTAGTTGCCCTGACCACGTATCAGTTCATAAGTAGATACAAATGACAAAATAAATACACAACTTCAGTTACTAATACTAAACTGACAAAATACCCCCTAACGGACCGAGAGATTAATTCAAAATTAAGCAGCACTATACCTGGTCCAATTACCAATTATAGACAAATAAGACAATGAAGCACACTGTAGACATTAATAACAATAATATAATAACTAGGACGGTAGATACTATAATACGCCAGTACGGGCTTATCTCGAGGTGAAATTTCTATGAACGAGATATATCAATGATGCCTTTTTTTTGTTTCAACCAGAAATGGAATGCCAAAAAGATGCCAAAGCCTTGAATAATATTATAATTTAACTGTACTAACTGTTTATGTAATAATTACTAGAATTTTCTCTACTAAATAGTCGTTCATTAGCTAATTATCCTTCTTAAAAATTAAATAACTAAAGTTCCCGTACCTCGATTATTCTTTTATAAAGAATAATTACTACATATACATATACCTTGATTACACGAACTTCTATTTTAATCCGGGATAATATATCTGCCCTATACGTATTCTGTTCCTGCTGTCAAATAAAGTTAGCCCGCTAATTGGCTAATTCGGCTACGCTTACATCATTCCACCTTAAAAATTTACTAACCTGCCGACACAAACGCAGTCACTGTTCGCACAGAAATCATCGAATATTCTCGAAGTTTACCATAGAATCCATATGTATATCCAACGACGTAGATGTAACAAAAAAACAATAAAGGAAAAGAAAGACAACCGCTCATTCCTAAAAGTCAGTTTAGAGAGAATCGCCAGAGATTCAAAAGCCAATAGCCACTCGAGAAGGAACCGATCGTACTGCCTATATTAGTTGATAACCACAATATGTTAAATATACCAGTTGGCAGTAAGGATATCAAAAGTATAACAATTCTAAAAAGCAGAATTACAACGACGAAAATTATGAAAGTAAGGCCGTACTATAATTAACGTTGACAATAAGCGAGTTACGAAATATGAAAGGTAAGTGAATTTATGAAAGACATAAAAATGATCAGAATATGATTTCCAAGGTTACAAAATTGACATCTATAGTAAGGTACATAAAATTTAAAGAGAGAACAAAATGAGGGTGTAACAGCTTGTAGTTCAGTTACGATAGCGTTTTGAGCATATCTTCATTAGACATTTTTAACTTGAAATTGCTGCAGTAACATATTCTTAGGCTATAGCAATCGTATCATGGGACACCGGTATATATATTCTAGTCCCTCCCTAGGAATCAAGTATTTTTCTGCCAAATTTCTGCATTAATTAATGTAATATAATGCATGAAAAAGTAATTTTCAACAACCTGTTTATATTTAACTTAAGTAAAATAGAAAACTTGCCTAAAATTTGGCGAATAAAATCAAATGAGAATAAATCACTTCAGATTAATTTTATCAATAGAAAAGAAAATTGTCCGCCAGTTTTATATTAGAGTCATAATCTTCAACATGTTCAATATGGTAAATAGATATCTTGAATTGCATATGATCGAGGACTAAATTGTCGAAATCATTTATTCACTAAGACGGAACAACTTAAATAAGATCTATTGCATGCTATATCGAATATCGCATACATCTACTAATCTACTAATATCCAAAATGTTTTCGAAGACAATGTGAATATATGGTATTGAGCTATGGGGAATAGGAGCACTTCAAATATTCAAATCTCCGACATTCCCAGAACTAAATGCCCTAAGAATGTCGTACTAAATTCAGTAATAAATTGAAGTTACACCCTAATGTTCTTATAAACAAATTAGCAAATAAAACAAATCAAGTAAGATTATTAAACATTCCAAACTGTTAGACTTGTCTTCTAGATTTTAGTTTTACTAATTGTAAGTGTAATATACTTTCGCAGTTTTTACATTATTAAGGATTAAATTAGGATTAAAATTTGGTAATCATAAAGAGAAATTTACTGAAATATCTCCCTCCATGTGGTATTAATTGTTAAATAAGTACTTATTGTCTAAATATTTTTTATATTATTTATTCATGAAATATATTTAAGAATATACAGAGTTATTCTTAAATATATTTCATGAATAAATAATATAAAAAATATTTTTTCTGGTTTTCTCATCGACATTGTTAAAAAAATCAAAGTTTTAGGTATGTTATTATAGTCGTTTTTATCTATTTAGATGTTTGTAATACGAACTATTTATAAATAAATAAAAATGTTTTACGCGTACTGAAATGATGTACGTACGACCAACTTTCATAAAAGCCGGTCGTGAGATTCTCTTGTTAATGCGTTTTTTAACACTGAAACAAAATTACTATTTGCCTTTAAAAATGCAGGACGGTACATTTTCGTCGTTTTATATGTATGAAAATTAAATATTGTATGTTTGGTGAAAAAAATATTCGTTGTTATCTGATGAACCCAACAAGACAATGTTTTCCGTCGTTCACGGAAAACGATTCCGAAATGCCGCTCTTTTCCTTCAAGTCCCATATTTCCGGCATCAAAGAAAAAAGTTGGCATAAAACGTACAATCGTCGAAAAATATTTGAGTTAACGGCTCCAGAAATAGAGAGAATCGCACGTTTAAGTATACCTCGAGTGTTTCACTTTTAACATATTAAGATAACGTACCTCCGCCATACCGATAACAGAGATAGGGAAATCTCCAAACGTTGCCAAGGCCCACGGCATAAGTCCAACACGACAATACAAATTCAATAGGGTTGCTCCAGTTTACTCTCTCAGGTGTAGCTTCCCTTGAAGTGGCAGCTTCCACAGCTTTTTTATCGGTTTCCTAAAAACCAACAAAATACTTATCGTGAGTTGCCTTTTACATGTAACAATAAAATTTTAATACACGTGCCACTGATATTTCAAAAATGTTTCTAAACGCTCGATAATGTACATCAAAATTTTACTCCATTTATTATAGATTCATGAACCCCGATCAATGTAATTACGTATTTATTAAAACACATTACATCAATTAGTGTACTCTAATACATTAAAATAGTCGCCAGTAATTAAATGAAAATTACAGTATTTCACTTTAAATGAGAAAAGCACACGCAAATACACACACATACACACACCAACTTATACATACATATATCGAACCTTCTTGGTAAGAAATTTCTGTTATATTAGCATTTACCGATATTCTTGAAATACCTATGCAAAGATCTACCGTTACAACAACGGTCATAACGTTTTTTAATTACAATAGTGTATATTTATAGGATGTCACATGACATTCTATGGTAACTGCCAATTATGACCACGCTTATTCTTGAGCAGTAAAAATATGAAATATGTACGGCGCCAGTAATACTAATCTTTATCAAAAACCTCTTCTAGCATTACTGAGACGCATTTAGCCAAAATTCCTTGTGATCTTATGTCTATTTTTTAAAAAAGAAAGATGAGGCACCATTTCCTGGCCTTGGTTGAAATTCGAAAAATACAGGGTGGAGGAGTCAAATTGTATGTTTACAAGAAGCTTGTATGGTAGAGGAACGTGTAGTTAGGGAAGTAAGCAGCAACCTTCATGCTCTACAGCATATGTGGGCAACAACCGGTCCGCGGGCCGCATCCGACCCGCTGTAAGATTTGATCCGGCCCGCGAGACATTGTCGTATTGTTTCGAATCTGATATCTATCGCTAAAACTTATGAACACTACTTTAAAATGCACTGTTCTACACACTTATAAATTTAGTAACCATCGAGCGTTGGGCTGGTAAGCAGAGGTTTTGCTATTACATAATATTAAAAAATAATCAAAGTTGGGTATGTGCACAAAGTACATTCCACCACCTACATTTTTTTCTTTGGCTTCGCACTCTTGTTGCAAGTAGGAAAGCTATTTCTATTTGTCTAGTAGCTTAAAAACAACGCGTCAAACAACAAAAAGAAGAGGTGGTCGTACAAAAAGTGCATTGCGGAAGCTTTATGAATAGCAATTACAAGAAGTCCTTAAATATCTTTCAGACGCCAAAGCGTTGCTTTTGAACTTTCCACTCCAGTAGTAAGGAGAATTTCGCATGACAACTTACACGTACATCGATACGAAAGGCCTTTTCCCAAACTGCCTGATCGATATAGATGAAGATGCTCAATTGCCCTCAACGATCGTCAGACCTGGGCTCTTGTGAGCATTTTTTATAGGAATATCTCAAGTTGAAGGTTTTTCAGACTCTACCAGCAATAATACTGGATTTAAAATTGCGAATTATAGAGGAAGTTCGTGCAATAATAACGAAGTGAACACGACGTTTTAGTGACAATTTCAATATGAGACACAGACATTGTGTACAAAATTAGGATTGCCGTCTTTCTTACTGGTGACAAATTAATGTAACAATGTGTATAAAATTATGGTCAGTATCTTCTTAAGGTAGCATTCAAAAAGTGAACCTTTTTTACTTATACACTAGTCGTCATTTATGCTCCTAAAATTTTACAATAAATAACAAAAAAATGTTTTCGTACGTTTTTTAATAACTAAAAAGTGCACCTACTATAAAACTATAAAAAGTGTACTACTATTTCATTTCAGAAAAAAATTTTCGCCATAAATATATATAAAAAATATTTTACAATTCTTTTTCTTACAATATTCGAAACACTGTTATCAATAAAAATACATCAGTAAATATGAAATATTATTAATGGCTGACTGTATGAAGAATCGAACGTGCCAGCTATTCCAAAATCTGCCACCGTACTTAAGAAAAACTTTACAAGTCAATACACTATTGTATTCAAAGAAATCAATTTTCATAGCATTTTCTTCATGTCTGTGCAAACAGCATTTACTTCATTTTGAAGCATCAACAACTTCATCTGCTGAAATAAAATGCAATCCCACAACTTATCTTCAACATGTGGGAACAAATAGGAATCTTTAGACTCTAGACAGAAACTAAATGAAAAAGAAAGCTATTAATGCAATGTTTTTGATAATATGTAGGTGTATGTTACTATGATACAATATCTTTCAAGGAACTTTGAGCAAGCACCGCATGATATGCAGTTCACAATGATCCATAAGTAATTAAAATAAATTATATAATAATAATAAATAATTTAAATATGCTGAGTTATAGCGAAGGAAGTAACGACCATCTTCTTATTACCATTCTTTTCTCAAACGTTTTCTTTTGAGTAGACGCATTTCGAACAACCTAAATAAATTGCTTATCTTTTTTGCGTGGTCATACAAAACGATGACAAAATCCGCGTATAAGGCACACATAACCGACTTTTTACTTGTTAATCGCTCTATGTTTTAAGCTAATGACAACTTATGTAATATCTAAGTATTCAAAATCTTTCGTACATCCAAAGATGCAAGATCTTGTTGATCATTATCACACCAATGTCTAGTCTTTCACGTCATAATACTTTTCGATCTATCTCATTTGTTAAATTTACAAACACAATTTGTAGCAATAAACCATCGTATGAGAATTAGTGTACATACCATACTTGCATCGCATACTAAATAATACCTTATTTTCATTTCATTATGAATTAAATCACACCAATACAGCTTTATTAATTATTTTCAACATCATAATTAAATAACGGCTAGATTTATTATTCTAATTAAATAATTTCTAAAGTAACAAAACAAACTAAACAAAAACTATAAATATAGATGCAGAGTAATACTTGAAATGTTAATACACACAACTAAGCTGGTCATCAACCGGTAAATTCATTAAAATCGGGTGATTATTAAAGAATGCATAGTGCACTTCAAAAAAAATTATAAAATAAAAGCTTAATGAGAATTTACATTTATATGACTTTTACAAAACTAAGTTTAATAAAATAGTAAATCTTACTTTAACAAAATCTTGTAATAATTGTTCTGAATATTATCGTGGTCATAAGAATTTAACTATAAAACCAATCAAATCTTCTTTTAATGTAAAATGACATTCTAAAATTCCTTACGTTAAGCAAAAAATTTCCTCAAAATTGCGATCGTACTTCACTATGGGAAAAGACGTTTTCATTGTAAGAATTCGCCTCATTTAATCAACAAAACGAGATTTACTTTTTTTTAGAATAAATACATATTACATTCCAAAATTGTTGAATTGGAGTGGATTTGGCATAATAAGACTCCTTCGAGGCCATATAAATTCTCTAAGGTGCTTCTACAAAACCTCTCAAATAATAAATAATACGCCAATTTCATGCTATAAGATAGGACACTTCCATACAAGAAGCGCTTGTCCAATGTCGCAGCGAAACTACAAACAGTAGCGTTTTTTAGGAACTTACTAAGACATCGTGGGAAGCACGTGCACCTACTCTGCGGATCTCTAAATTAAGTCTCGTATATTCGACGGCAGAATACTGCACATCCGCATGGCTAAACAACTCATACACGAGTAGAGTGAATTGTGTTCTCAATTAGACCATGCGCATTGTTTACGGGGACCCAAAATTCTGGCTCCCCGTTTTGAACCACATTCAGCCTCAGTATGTCCGGCGATATAGGATCTTATCCCGAGAGATCACCGAAAATCCGTCTCTGCCAATTCATTTCCCTGATTCCACATTTGATCGTCTTAAATCGAGAAGAGTTTCTTTAAGAATCGCTCAACAGCTTTCAGAAGAAGACGAACTCATGGATGGTTGAATGGTGAGATTGCCCTTCGGAAGAATAGCAACCCTTATTGAACATCAAACAGTCTCCACACGGATTTGATCTACCGCGCCAGAGCTGAACATCTCTCAACACAGCGTGAACTATTAGATGCGGCCACATGCCACACAACACATGCAACTGTGGCGCGGAGAACTAAAGAATTAGACACATAGTGTACGAACGTGGTCGCCAAGCATTCCGTAGCACACAAGAAGACTTCGTAAAAGGCACACCTGAAGTCTTTCGGTGCTATCTTGATATGTACTTTGCCATAAACTAAATTAATCCTATAAAAGATTATTTAGATTAAGAGTCAATATTTTCTAATTTTCATTATTACTTTATGTCAACTATAATATAAATATTCAATAACAGAATACGTAGGAAGGATAATCAACATCTTGATTCTGCTTCCAAAATTACTTTAAATTGAATTAATCGCATGAAATCACACAATATTGTTCAGAATATTTGATATTTAAATTTTATTAAAAGTCCTTATCTTTCTTATTTATAACATTATTACGTTACAAACAACCAAGCAACATTTATATTTAAATCTACGTACATTCTCAAGTGTAATGAATATTTTTTTCTTATTTGTCCCTTTGTTGTATGTAAAATGAAAAATCAAGCCAACAAATATGAATGAATAGCCATGTAGAAAAATACTTTAGAAATAGGTAGGAGGAAAATAATTGCTTATTCTTTATTCAACAAACGAATTGTCTGTATTTGAAGATTGCGATTTTGATACACTTTTTATGTTCCTATCTTTTCAATTAACGTAAAATATTTCGCGTTTAATAATTGTATTTTAAGGCATTGTTGATTAGTGATTTAATATTGAAATTCAAAAAGACTCGGCTCGGTTAATACTCTAAGAAATTTTAGAGACAAAGGATATTAATAAAATGCAAAGAGTTCAGAAAGAATTTTAAGTACAATAATAATGAAAGTTTAATGAAATGTGCTAGACACAAACGTAAAAATTATTAATTTAAATGCTTTAAAAAGAAGTAAATAATAGAAAACTAAGTTGACTAAATTCTTTATTGGAATATGGTCAAATATGAAAAGGTGTTAAGATTATAAAGAACACTAAATCACTATTTCAAGATGAGCAATAATGCAAACGAAATTACTTAATATTCGACTATGAATCGAATAATTACAGAAGTCAACAGTTTCTGGGTTAGTATCTTTTTAAGTGACTGTCATCGAGAAAAATTAATGGAACAAGCTAATATCAAATCGTGGAAAGCACTGTCTGCATATCAGAACAAAAGACGATTACCAAACGTCATATCTACAACTATTGTATTCTAAAAAAACCTACCAACTAGATACTGTTTGACCATTCCCATACAAACCCAATTTATGCCTGTTTATTCATATTTCTGTAAAATACGAGTACAATAGTAGAACTGTATACAGTTGACTTTGATATACATGACTATGTAGTTTTTAGCAGGGGAAAGTCACTAGACCCTTTATATTGGGTCTGGGAAAAAGTTCGTGGCGTTTTTTCAGTAAAATTCAACTGGTCCCCGCATGGCGCGTGGACGAATTCATTTAAACCGAATATGCTCCATTATTATCGACAATGTTTCGCCATTTTTTTGGTAGATCCATGATCCCATCGGTGAAAAACTTCTGTGGTTTCTGATCGAAAAACTGAATCAAGTAGTTTTCACAGGCTTCTTTTGAAACCAACTTAATTCCATTGAGAGAGTTCTATAGATCGAAACAGATGATAGTCAGAGGGTGCTATATCCGGACTGTAAGGTGGGTGCATAAAACTTCCCAACCAAACTCTCTCAATTTTTGACGGGTCATCAAAGAAGTGTGTGGTCGGGCGTTGTCATGATGGAAGACAACACCTTTCCTATTAATCAATTCGGGCCGTTTTCTTTCAATCGCCTGGCGTAATCTCTCTAGTTGTGCACATAGAGTTGAGAATCAATCGTCTGACCAGTTGGAAGTAGCTCGTAGTGGACGATTCCCCTCCAGTCCCACCATACACACAGCATCACTTTTTTTGGCGTCAATGTTGGCTTAGCGAACGCTTGTGACGGATAAGAAGAATAGCTCACCATCCTTTATCCACGATCTTTTACGCTTCCGATTATCGTACGTAATCCATTTTTCATCTCCGGTTATTAAACGTTTCAGAAACGGCTCGATTTCATTCCGTTTCAGCAGCGCATCGCAGATGTTAATTCGGTCCATCATGTTTTTCACGCTCAACTCATGAGGAACCCATACGTCAAGCTTTTTTTTGTAACCAGCTTTGTGTAAATGGTTCAAAACAGTTTTGTGGTCAATGCCTAGCTCCATGCCAATATCGACACTGCTGATATGCTTATCTTGTTGGACTTTTTCAAGAATTTCATCAGATTTTTCAGTGATTGGACGACCGGAGCGTGACTCATCTTTCACATTGAAAATTCCAGAACGAAAGCGAGCGAACCATTTCGGCGCAACAGATTTCGATAAAGTACCTTCACCGTACACAGCACAAATTTTATCACAAGCCTGCGCAGCGTTCTTCCCCTTATCATAATAATATTGCAGAATATAGCGAAATTTCTCATTATTCTTCTCCATTTTCAAGTGCGAATAACTTTCCAACCACTGCACGGATTACAATGTTTCTACGCTCAAACTAACGTTCGGAAGGTCATCTAAAAAACGAGCCCTCGGTGGTGTCGCTGTGACTTGTTGTTCTTTAGTTATCGGCAACCAATGCCATCAAAAAGAAAAGGGAAAAAGACGCCACGAACTTTTTCCCAGACCCAATATTTTGACCAAATGTATTTCCAAAGTGAAAAAAATCTTTTGTATTAAATACAAAACGTCGATGAATGTTTGACTATCTATTTTAAACCAGACCTAAAGTTTTTAGAATTGTTAAGAAACTTATATGTTAAGCAAAGTAATTAATCATATGATTTTTATTTGAAGGAACAAAGAAGAATACTCCCAAAAACAAAGAACAGAGACAAAACTATATATAAAAAACTGTACACAAAACTATATAACTCATAAGTTTTATATCTTTATATATAATTTTATTATATATTTCTATTATGAGTGTATCAATATTAATAATTTTGTAACCAACATCGTAATTACCCTAATACATCCTTTATCATGCGTCTGAATATAAAAGAATTTCCCAAGCTTCCCAAACATGGTGACATATATTGATAAGCTTGTTAGAGTTACGTAATATGACTTAATGATATTTAACTAAACATCTTGACATATGTACATATGTTACTCTCAGCTTTTTGTAGATATGTACTTAGTATCATTCCCTGAAGAGGGAGCGAACTGAAGTAATAAGAAGAATAGCTAATTCGACACCATCGTAATCAAAAAGAAAAGATCTGGAAAAAGATGGCTTGATCGACTGAAGAATAAACTGCAGAAATAGAAATGATTAGAAAAGAAGGCTGTCAGATTTACTATCACTCCCTGAAGAGTGGACGAACAGAAATAATAAGAAGAATAGCTAATTCGACACCATTATAATCAAAAAAGAAAAGACCTGGAAGATGGCATGATCGACTGAAGAATAAACAGCAGAAATAGAAATAATTAGAAAAGATGGCTGCCAGACTTACTATCACTCATTGAAGAGGGGACGAATAGAAATAATAAGAAGAATAGCTAATTCGACACCATTGTAATCAAAAAGGAAGGACCTGGAAAAAGATGGCATGATCGACTGAAGAATAAACAGCAGAAATAGAAATGATTAGAAAAGATGGCTGCCAGACTTACTATCACTCACTGAAGAGGGGACGAATAGAAATAATAAGAAGAATAGCTAATTCGACACCATTGTAATCAAAAAGAAAAGACCTGGAAAAAGATGGCATGATCGACTGAAGAATAAACTGCAGAAATAGAAATGATTAGAAAAGAAGGCTGCCAGACTTACTATCACTTGCTGAAGAAGGGACGAACAGAAATAATAAGAAGAATAGCTAATTTAACACAATTATAATCAAAAAAGAAAACACCTGGAAGATGGCATGATCGACTGAAGAATAAACAGCAGAAATATAAATGATTAGAAAAGATGGCTGCCAGACTTACTATCACTCACTGAAGAGGGGACGAATAGAAATAATAAGAAGAATAGCTAATTCGACACCATTGTAATCAAAAAGGAAAGACCTGGAAAAAGATGGCATGATCGACTGAAGAATAAACTGCATAAATAGAAATAATTTGAAAAGATGGCTGCCAGACTTACTATCACTCACTGAAGAGGGGACGAACAGAAATAATAAGAAGAATAGCTAATTCGACACCATTGTAATCAGAAAGGAAGGACCTGGAAAAAGATGGCATGATCGACTGAAGAATAAACAGCAGAAATAGAAATGATTAGAAAAGATGGCTGCCAGACTTACTATCGCTCACTGAAGAGGGGACGAATAGAAATAATAATAAGAATAGCTAATTCGACACCATTGTAATCAAAAAGAAAAGACCTGGAAAAAGATGGCATGATCGACTGAAGAATAAACAGCAGAAATAGAAATGATTAGAAAAGATGGCTGCCAGACTTACTATCACTCACTGAAGAGGGGACGAATAGAAATAATAAGAAGAATAGCTAATTCGACACCATTGTAATCAAAAAGAAAAGACCTGGAAAAAGATGGCATGATCGACTGAAGAATAAACAGCAGAAATAGAAATGATTAGAAAAGAAGGCTGCCAGACTTACTATCACTTGCTGAAGAGGGGACGAACGGAAATAATAAGAAGAATAGCTAATTTAACACAATTATAATCAAAAAAGAAAAGACCTGGAAGATGGCATGATCGACTGAAGAATAAACAGCAGAAATAGAAATGATTAGAAAAGATGGCTGCCAGACTTACTATCACTCACTGAAGAGGGGACGAATAGAAATAATAATAAGAATAGCTAATTCGACACCATTGTAATCAAAAAGAAAAGACCTGGAAAAAGATGGCATGATCGACTGAAGAATAAACAGCAGAAATAGAAATGATTAGAAAAGATGGCTGCCAGACTTACTATCACTCACTGAAGAGGAGACGAATAGAAATAATAATAAGAATAGCTAATTCGACACCACTGTAATCAAAAAGGAAGGACCTGGAAAAAGATGGCATGATCGACTGAAGAATAAACAGCAGAAATAGAAATGATTAGAAAAGATGGCTGCCAGACTTACTATCACTCACTGAAGAGGGGACGAATAGAAATAATAAGAAGAATAGCTAATTCGACACCATTGTAATCAAAAAGGAAGGACCTGGAAAAAGATGGCATGATCGACTGAAGAATAAACAGCAGAAATAGAAATGATTAGAAAAGATGGCTGCCAGACTTACTATCACTCACTGAAGAGGGGACGAATAGAAATAATAATAAGAATAGCTAATTCGACACCATTGTAATCAAAAAGAAAAGACCTGGAAAAAGATGGCATGATCGACTGAAGAATAAACAGCAGAAATAGAAATGATTAGAAAAGATGGCTGCCAGACTTACTATCACTCACTGAAGAGGGGACGAATAGAAATAATAAGAAGAATAGCTAATTCGACACCATTGTAATCAAAAAGAAAAGACCTGGAAAAAGATGGCATGATCGACTGAAGAATAAACTGCATAAATAGAAATAATTTGAAAAGATGGCTGCCAGACTTACTATCACTCACTGAAGAGGGGACGAACAGAAATAATAAGAAGAATAGCTAATTCGACACCATTGTAATCAAAAAGAAACGACCTGGGAAAAGATGGCATGATCGACTGAAGAATAAACAGCAGAAATAGAAATGATTAGAAAAGATGGCTGCCAGACTTACTATCACTCACTGAAGAGGGGACGAATAGAAATAATAAGAAGAATAGCTAATTCGACACCATTGTAATCAAAAAGGAAAGACCTGGAAAAAGATGGCATGATCGACTGAAGAATAAACTGCAGAAATAGAAATGATTAGAAAAGAAGGCTGCCAGACTACAATATAAATTATAACAGCCAAAGAAAGACAGAAGTAATCCACCTCATCAAATGTATTTAAATAAACGCTCGGGGTGTTGGCCATAATCTTGACGCTTGAACGACAGTGATAACGATGACTTCCTGAAATTAATGGTTATTCAACCAAGGGCGTCAACTGTCTTTAAAAGGACTACCCAAATTACATTGTCTCAATCTAACTTCCAACAGACATAAAATTTTAAGAAACAATAATAGAATATTGTATATGTACATGCATATGTTCAAAAATTTCATTCATACGTTTAATAGAAGTAGTGAGAGATTAGACATTATGTTGGAAAATGTGGCTGATATGAATAACAAAAAAACGTAAAAGACCCCTTATCATATTAATATCGATATCCTAGATACGTGTTTCGACAACCAAATTGTCGTCTTCAGTAGATAATAGTTTACACAAATACTAGGATGTGGATATCTAGTTGAATTTTCGCAATTTATTCTGTGCAACTTTACTGCGAGCCCATCTTATTTAATATTTCCACATCAACAATATTTAAATATTCTTGGCTCTATATATATATATATATATATATATATATATATATATATATATATATATATATATATATATATATATATTGCGCATACTGTATATCAATACACTGTGTATGTTTTTAAATTATTTATTTAATTTAAATATTATTCAATTAAATACCAAAATTATTATTATTAACACATCGTTTATGTTAGGAACATGCGAATGAGAAATACTTTTACTTCGTCACGTACAGTCAGGCTGTAATAAACCATTCCTTGTATTTATAGGTAGATAATCTCGGTAATATTCCGCTCACTTACATATAGAATGTCAAAAATCAAATACACATATATATATATTATTAAAACTCTAATTAAGATTCTGAGGATTATCGACTTTGGCTGAAGCAGTTTTATTATTATCTACTTATAACATAACCTTTATAAATCTATAAAATCCACTAAATAAATAATATTTTCCAGAATGTACATACATGTATTACTGCTAGTTGCATCAGATATATGTACATTTAATCTGAAATCAAGATGAATTGCGTTTATACATTGCACTTCAATTTATTATAACTCTAAAAATATATATTTTTTACAAGCTTTCAAACGTAATTTTAACTACTTTTCTTTAGTTAAAACACACATAGAAATTGCCTAGATTATTTGCTCTTCGAAATACATTTTATCTCCTAGTTTGTTTGTGAGGTTTCTTTTGGCATTTTCATTAACATTCAATAATTTTGTACCATTTTTCCTATCATCAATTCTCTTTTAGGTATGCTGGCTGAACCTCTCTCTCTCCCTCTCTCTCTTTATGGTGTTTTTTAAATTTTAAAAAGCTCGTCCACACATGAGGAAGATAAATATATATTCACATTCACACTACATTTTGAACTTCTAAACTTTCCTGACACGCTATTCAATAAGTATTACTAATTACTCCTTTCGGTTTTTAAACACTATTCCGGTATAAATAGTGCGGTCAACCAATGCAAAATGCATTCAAGCTTCTATCGTTTTTAGTTACCTATTAAAAATGCACCGAGCATTACCAAACATTTAAAAAATATTGAAGTCAAAGGCTGTTTCACGAATAATTCTTTTGTATCAAATAAAAAAGCATTTTAAGTAAATACTTGCTTAATTCTGTGCGCTCATGTCTTGAATGAAAACAGTTTAGTTTTCGATATGCTTGTTAGTACAAAATTATCTTTAGAACGAGAAGAAAATAGACCTCTTGAAACAACAAAATAATACATTGAATACATAATGCAGTGAGAAGGTCCTACATCAATTTCTCAGATGGAATTGAGAACTTTAACCACCGTTTAAATAGGGAATGGAACAATGAATAACATCATTTTTGACCATGCACGTGTACCAACATAAATGGCTAGATGTTTCTTTTCTCAGTTCTATAAATCTACCGGGAAATAATATTGAATTAAATCTTTATTTTTGTTAAAAGAAAAACTTATTTCGAAATTCTCATAATCTAGTTCAGTAAACATTTGTAACTTTTCGTTGAAGTACAGAAATTTGACTTTTTCAAGTGCTTTCACTTTGCGCTTGTTCAACTACTCGTTGGTAATTCGACTTATGAAAAAATGACATTCTATAGTTTCTCGAAATAAGAAACTCCTTTTTCTCGGTGTACCTAAACAAACAAAAACTAGACACAAGCGAACTGAAAACTTTAAAATTTTCTAATGAAATGATGAAGAACCTCTTGAAAGTTTGAAAGTTTCATGTTTCAAATTTCAGGTACAAATTTAAAGGAAAGTTTTTTAAAACGAGCTAATTTCTTTTGATATCTGCACAAGACGTTTCATTACTTTTTTAGATAAAATCAATAATAAGATTTTGTTTGAGTTAATTTGTTAGGCTTCGCATATAAAATAAGAACTTTATCATGTTATTAAATTTTTTTTTAATTTAAATACTAAAATAATACATATTTATTATTCTGGCCAATTATCTACTTGGTTGGTAATTATTATTAATGTTCCAATTATGATTGGATTCCTTTTAACATTCTTTAATTGGCATAAAGCCGATTATCATATGTAGTAGATAGGGTGTTATTAATAATAGAATGATTCCTTTTAACATTCTTTAATTGGCATAAAGCCGAGTACGCAAGTTTCTGTCTATTACACACTGGAAACCTAGTTTACCGATCTTGTGAGATAGAAGCGTTTCTCGCTTTGTGCTCATTTATGTATTGGTTGAGAGAGGGAGATATGATATTATTGCATGTTCATTACATTTTAAGTAGTCGTGTAATATATCATTCTCAAGGGATTTTTTGCGACCAAGTTTCTAAGCCGTCACAACCGCTTTAATTATGTCACATCACACCTCTTAATTATTTCTGATTTGTGATGTGCTGTTTCTATATCGTGATTGGCGCATTTTAAATTGACTGATGCACATATGTACTCTTCGTCCCACTGATTCTTTTAAAAAGCTCCATCTCTTTGTTTTCTAATAATCACAGATTCCAACACATTCCTCAACAACACGCGTACGTTATTCAGTAAGTTTTGTACCGGGACATACAATGGCCGGTCTAAGGAGATAACACACGCAAACACTCAAAAATAGACGCGTATTGTTCGTGTTTTGCAGTTCATTAGACTTTTACTTTTATCTATTGCTCTCACTTATTAATTATTATCCTTAATACATCCAAAACTTTAAGATTCGCTTTGTTTAAATTAGTAGATAATTTTAAGGATAACCTTGTTATTTTATTTCTACTAATTTCTTTTCTTAAAGCTTTCCACGCGTCCTGGTGTTTTGATATATTGTCATAATTCAAATGAAATTCTAATTAATTTATTACAATTAGTTTTGTAACCAGCCATTTTTAATACCACGTGTCACAGCGTTGTTAATAATTTAGCTTTTACACATTATTAATATTCTTAATTTATATTAATTCAACATACTGACGATCTGTCCCAGGCATACACCGCGTAACAATTAATACATTGTGATTCTGTTCTACTATGTACTCTTTCAAACACCACCATTCCAAGGTTCAATGCCTATTAAGATACTGCTTCACACACACACCTAGTTAAATGTTTAAAGTGTTGCTCTATAACTGGTACTAAACACTGGCAAACTTGTTTTTCGATTGAATTGCACTTAACTACTAAATTCGTTTTTCATTGCGCGGAATATTTTTGTTGTATTATTCTTTAATTTATCTCCATTTGCTTTCCATTCGCCTCGATTCTTCTCCCTAAATATTAAAAACAATACACCTGTTCTATATTCTCACCATCGATGTGAATATTCATTACTTGTTCTTCTCTTTCTACAATCTTTTACATTTGTTTTTTGTATTAATTTTCAAATCATACCTTAGTAATGTCCCATTACACACTTGAAAACTTATATACAGGTCTTCCTCTCTTCCAACCAACTACTAACACACTTTGAGAAACATTTATTACTTGAAAGTCTGTCAGCCCGCATACAGTGTCTAAACATTTTGTTCACATTTTTTAGTAATATTATCTATGAATACCGTACTTCCTCCCTCGAAAACTTCCTGTGTGTCAAATTATCTCTCAATTTCATGTCACTGTCCTGTACACGTATATACTTTGGTCTTACTACATATCTAATTTTTGCGTATTATTTGTGTTAAGTCCTGAACGCTTCTTCCATTCCATATAATACTACTACTTTCTTAATTGTAAACACGTTACGTCAATTTCCTCCTCGTTATTCACTACATAGTATGAGGCATTGTATAAAATCTCTATTTCTGAGCACAGCAGCTTTTAAAAATATTCCTTTTTGCATCCATTATTTCCCATTCCTCGCCTACTACAAATGGTACTAGGAAAGTTTTGCAATACAGATTCGTTTATTTAATTTTTTCAAAGTAATTTCCTCTACACTCAATACACCTCTCCATCCTCCGAAACCAATCTTTAAACCAGTTCTGCCAAGTTTCACTAGTGAATAAAACACACTCGTTGTCCCAAGCCCGCAGAAAGTCCTCATCACGGGAAAACCGCCTCCCTTTTTGCTTCATTTTCACATGCGGGAACAGTGCAAACTCGCAGGAAGCAAGATCTGGACTGTAGGGAGAGTGCCGAAGTTTCAATCCTGTCATGATCAAATATTCGGTGCAGGCTTTGGCGCGGTGAGCTGGAACATTATCGTGATGGAGGAACCAGGTGTCCATTCTTGGCTTTGGCCGCAGGTTCTTCATAGATCCAATGACTTTAGACAGGCACTGTTCAGTATATCACTTAGCTGTGACTGTCTTCTGTGTATCCAAAACGACGCGTTCCACAATTCCACTCGATTTGAAAAATACACCTATCATTTTCTTCTTTACACATCGGTATTTTCTGACAACTACGGGGGTGTCCTCATCATCAAAGACCCAAACTTTGTTTTGAGCTTTGGTCGGCACATCGTAATAGTACAGCCAAGTCTCGTCATCTGTCACGATGTTGTTCACATACCGAGATTGTCTCTTACTAAACTTTTTTAGCATCTCCCGGCACCAAGTCACACGTCGTGTCATCTGCTCTTCAATCTGTCGATGCGGCACACAGAGAGAACAAAGTTTTTTCACGTGCAAATGATCGTGCAGAATCGAACGAATTGTTGGTGCATTTAGATCTAAAGTACCCTCTATCTGTTGGTAAGTTACTCGCCTGTCCTAGCCAAGCATTTTCCTCACCGTAATAACGTTTTTCTCCATAACCGACGTTCGTGGCCTTCCCGGCCTCTCAGCATTCTCCACAGTTAAATTTTCCCTTTGGAATTCTCTATACCACCTGAATATCGTTGTGCGATGTGGACAAACATCACCTAGTGCAAGAGTCATTTCTTCGAAGCACTGGTCTATGTTTAAACCACGCACGAAGTTATAACACAAAACTGCCCTTATCTCCTTCAGTGACCACGATGCTATCGCAAGCATTTTACACTCTCACTGCTAATAAATAATTGAGCACATCGACATGGCGCAGCGATTATTATGCACGTATGAACATGTCTCAACATGCAGCAACAAGCAGCTTCCTACGATTCATTGTTGCATCATATTGCAAAACTTTCCTAGTACCCTTTGTATTAATACCATAAGATTATGTTCCTTATATCTCTTGTTTCCTTATCATTTTATATTTTTTAGGGTGTTTTATATTAAGTTTTTTTACTTTTTATTGCTATTCGTTCTCCGATTTTTTTTAGTTATTTTCATTCGCCGAGTTTAAAATAATTTCCTTTTGTATTCATTGTATTGTATTATTTTCTCGAATTAAAAACTAAGGCCAATAATTGTAAAGTGTATTAATAAATTCGAAAATTCATATTTATCTAAATCATAGTCGCAAACCAGAAACAAGATGCTAGTATTGATGAACGTAATTAGACTCTGAAATTTATGGCATTTCCTACGATAGTATGTAATGATATGGCTGGAAAAACTTTGTGCAAATTTAATCCGACAATTGTCAATTTCTATATAAAATGTACATGTTTTTATTAAAGAAAAACGAGATCACAATGCCATGTTTACTTATGCCAAAAAACATACTACCAAAAATATGTGTTGCATTATGACATTTATCTGTATCATTTTTCAATAACGGCTTAGGTTTATCTAAGCATTATATTTCGATTATTTCGTCATTCGCTAGTCAAATTATTTTATCAATAAAACAAGATAGATTAACGATAAAAGTTAATAAATCTGTTATTGGTTTAAACCAGTCTAAATTTTGGAGTGCATATTCTTTGCATTCAGATTTGATAATAATTTTTTTTATACAATCAATGCCACATTTAAACACGCTATCGACGCAAATGATTAATCTAATAAGATTTTGATTAAAAGTACTTTGGACATAATTTAAGTACGCAATTGTTCTTAGATTAAACAAGCTGATTATTAAAGTAAATTAAAAGTAATCAAAAAAATATATTTTAATATTAATGTTATGCTACGGAATAAAAATCTCCACTTTCCTTACTCTATGAAGTTTCTATTTGTTAATATTTTGCTTACGAATTTGCGTATAAAAACGCATTTGACAATCGGTTTGATTAAGTACAGTAATTGATAATATGATTGTACAACTTATACAAGTGATACTTTAACACATAATAAAATTAGATTATCGACACATGTTTGTAGTTTTTATACTTTTATTTGCTTGGAAATTGCTAAAAAGATGCGCTATAATTGTAGGTATTTTTAAAGTTTGTTAACAGCTTAAAAACACACAGACAAACAGAGTCTAGAGGGTCATTAATAGTTAATTATTCTCTAAAAGGGAACAAATATAATGATCACTAGATTAACTATAATGAACCTATAACAGTTAATTTAAAAAGCATGTATTTTCAATTACTATGAATCAATTGAGCAACTAGTTTTAACAAATTTCAAAAAGAAGACTATTGCGTGCTCGTAACACATTAATTAAGATTTAGTTTTATATTATCACATTTCTTTATAGAATAATTAATTTCGATAACCTTATTCTTGATCTTAAAACTTTCCTTTTGTTGTTGCTGCTGTTTCTAATCGACTTTTAATTAATTTCCCATTTGTATCGGTTATTTTTTGTCTGTAGTAGCCGCATTTTGTAATACGTATTTATGTTCGTACCGCGTATGCACTTCTCACCTCACGTTTTGCATTTCGTCTATTGTAACATTTTTATAAGTTTATCATTCTACCTAAAAACATTCGAGAAAAATTTCCATAGACGGGGTACTCGTCTTCCGACCTGTACCGTGAAAAGTTGGAATTTAGAAATATCTAAGTCTTAGAGGAGTAATATTAAACTCTGCAAAAGTAGCTAAAGCAACTTTGGTATTTCAGCACGTGCCATTTTCTTTTCTTTAAAAAGTATGTTAACTCACAAAGTAATTTTTTATATTAGTCTCATTATTCCATTATCCCCCTCCTTGGTCAGTGGCAGTTATAGTTTCTTAAATACAGCGTTTCGCCGCGAGAAAGGTAAAGAAATAAACCATATCCCTATCTCTTTTGGAATGACAGCAAAAAAAGCATTTGAAGGTGTGAGGTCAGATCCGCTTGATTACGATTAATATTGCACGAAATTCCTAAGCTTGAAGATTCCTAGAGAAAATCCCTTCATACTAACATTAATTAGTTTCTTTTTCTAACGAGTTAAATGTATCAAATGGAGTTTGCGGATATTTGTTATAAAAAGGTAATTTGTTCTATTCTTTCCTATTTATTTTAGTAAATTTAGTCACTAATCATTCAATATCATTTCATAATATACTTTTGTTTTCGACATTTAATTCAGTAGTTTCTGGCGAAATTCGCTTGCATTTTTCTGTACCAACCATGTGGATCAGTAATTTTATTTGTAAAATTTCATATACTTTTTTTGATATTTACTTGTTCTATTTACATATTTATAATTTAATATTGTATACTGTAATGAATTTTTAATAAGCGTTATTTATTTATTTGTTCGTTCCTGTGAACTCAAAATACAGGGTGATGCATAAAGCATCCTCTGATTTTTTTTCGCTATAACTTTTGTTTAAAGTAAAAACTCATTTGGTTTTTAAGTGATTATGTTTATTCTAACTTACAAATTTTGTTTCAATTAATTGGGAAAAATTATATCCGTTCATGCAAATTTGGGCCCTTTTGATTACATTTTGCATAACTGTGCGCAGCATTCGTGTTATCGCGTTGTCAATTTCGGCTCGAATGTTGTTTTTTAACTTCTCCGAGGTGCGGAGCTTGTTCGGGTACACCAAGGACTTTAAATATGCCCAGAGGAATAAGTCCGGGGCAGACAAATCGGGAGATCCGGCTGGCCAAGCCAAATCACCTAAGTGAGATCGCACGTGCTGGGAAAGCATCCTTCAAAATACGCATTGTGTCGTGTACAGTATGACAAGTGACCCCGTCCTGTTGGAACCACGTGTACGTGTCCTCCAAATGCAGACCATCAACTATTGGTAAGAAAAATTCAGTCTGCATGGCTCTACAGCGGTTGCCGTTCGCCGTAATAGCATTACCGTCGGCTCCTTCGAAAAAATAAGTTCCAATTACCTTTTCCCACGTAAGTGCTCACCACACGGTAACATTGAGACAGTGTAATGGTGCTTCATCAATTATGCGTGGATTTTCCGTCCTCCAGAACTGAGAATTTTGCACGATTGGGATATTTTCGCCGAAATTCACGTTTCGTTAACACCACTGACAAATTATTGCGCGCAAACATTATCACAATTATCGTGCGTTCTTGAGGCACATATCGATTCATTGTTATTCACTATAAATTTCACATGTCTCTATTTCACGAATGACCAAACCAAACTGACATACATTGCCATTTTCAAAAATAACAGCACTTTCCATTAAACCACCTATTACGTATTTGGGGTTATTAATTTATATATTGTATTTGTGGTATAACAATTAGTTTTGACATGTAACAGTTACTTTAGATGCACTTGCAATGAACTATCATTATTCGGTTTTTCTTTCCTGTTTTTCCTTCCACTTAACTAAAAATTTACGAAATAAAAGAATTTTGACCAAATTCTTGGAACGTTGGAAACATCCCTGGTAAAGGAAATTACAATACATCTTTAACTTTCACAGTCTTTTAAAATAATTGTATTTCAAATTCTATTCACTTTTTTATTCTTAAAAACTAGTCATCAAACCAATGTTTCCACGTTCTTTCTGAAGGTGTGGTGCACTTAGTACGGCTATTAAGATCTTCATTTACTGGAAAATATCCTCTACTTTACTGCTAGGTGGACACCCTCAGCCCGGTTTTTGCTAAATACTTAGAACAGACGTTTGGGCATTAATGCACCTAAAGGTCATACCATTCTGCAAGAATATTTAGGAATGAAAAGTATTTATTCCCTTTAAGTATCCCATTCCTTAGCTGCTATGATCCAGCACCATTATCAAGGGCCGTGTGTGTATCTTAATCGGACTTTGTCTTGTGTTTTCGTGGGCACGTCTAATAGTAAAACCGGGTTTGACCATATGTCAAGATGCTGTTAACATTAGAATATATTCCATCCTGGAGCATGAAACGCGCCGTATCTGTTCATCGGTTAAGGCAACGGATACTCAAAGGCAATAAATCCTCTTCATTTCTAAATAATCGTAGAAAATTGTGTATTAATGCAAAAATGTTCTAGTATCTAGAGATAATTTATTATCTCTTATTTATTTATTATCTTCTAACCCAGAGATCATTTTCTCCAAACACTGATCATTATTCAATCCATAAGCAAAGTTGTAACATAAAATTGCGCGATACTCAGTTTTCAACTAGAATGATAAAGCCAATTGTTTACACTACCACAATTCAAAAAACTAGCACAAAAGGACCGAGCCGGTGTATACAGAGTAGCATGAACAGGTCTCAACCTAAATACATTCAACTTGTCACACCGTGTTCTGTGTACATTAAATACAAACGTAAATTTTGAAAATTCGAATAGAACGGCCTAATTACATACGGCATAATCTAAACATAATAGTTATGTATTTTCGGTAGCCACCAAAATTCATCGAAAAGTTCTTAGAAGACTACCTATAGCTTGAATCACCCGGTGTATTTATAGGTTTTACTAATTTTGGTGGAATAGAAGACGCTAAATTTTGTCACCAAGTATGCCCACTTAGTGAACTTAAATAAGATAAAGACGCGACTCAAATATCACCTAAGTTTATTAATTAAAATTAAAATTAAATTAAAATTAATTAAAATTACACTATACATTTCTACTAAAATAGTGTTGCGAAACCTCTATGTATTTTTCATTAAATTATGAGAGTATTCATTTACAGTTGCAACCATAAAATTACAGTAGCAATAAAAGTTCTAATCCCAAAATAATCAGCTACTTTCTTTTATCCAGATTCATAAATTTGTAAGTAATTGAATATGATTTCAATTATTCAAGTAATTAATTTTAACCACGGCATAATTAACAAATAAATGTAATCAAGGAAATAAGGAACTACATTGTTATTTCATATATAAAGGGTGTTTCAAATTTCGCGGTATTTTTTAAAAATAAATGAAACACATAATTTGCATTCACTTTCAAAAACTTTTTATTGGCAATTGAAGTATCAGTTATGACATTTATATGCGAAAAATATAATATATAATCTGCCAAATGGCCTCCTCTTGCAGCGCCACAGACGTCCACTATTTTGTTAAAATTTTCAATGACATCTTGACATAATTGAGGCTCTATCTCACCAATGACACGAATAATTTCATCTTTCAAAGCAGGAATTGATTGTGGATTGTTTTTAAAAACCCGACTTTTCGCATAACCCCAAAGAAAATAGTCTAACAATGTCAAATTACATGATCTTGGTGGCCAATTAACATCACCGTTTCTTGAGATTACACATCCAGAAAACTTTTCTCTCAATAAATCAATTGATTCGTGCGCAAAGTCAGGTGTAGCGCCATCTTCTTGAAACCACATATCCTCTAGATCAATATTCATTAATTCAGGCCACAAACATTCGGTTGTCATCCGACGATATCGATCACCATTGACAGTCACAGCTTCACCAGCAGCTTTTTCAAAGAAGTAAGGTCCAATTACACCACCTGACCATAATGCGCACCAAACAGTAACTCGTTTAGGATGCATAGGTTTCTCATGAATAATTCGTGAATTTTCCTCACCCCAAATACGGTAGTTTTTTATTTATTAACATAGCCACCAAGTTCAAAATGTGCCTCATCAGAAAACATTATTTTTTGAGAAAGATCAGCTGGTTGTTCATTGATGAAATTGACAAATGAATGACGTTTTAAATGATCTAATGGCTTCAGTTCATGTGTTATTTGAACTTTGTATGCCTTTAGAGTTAAATCCTTGTGTAAAATAAGCCATATTTTTGATCCACTAAGTCCAAGTTGTTGTGAACGTTGTCTAATGGGCATTTCAGGATCTTCAGCAACACTTTCTCGAACCAAACCAATGTTTTCTTGTGAACGACCACTACGACTGTATTTTTCACTTTTTTGATCTTCCACGGAACCGGTCTCTTGAAATTTTTTAATAATTCGTCCAGTAGTGCTCTCAGATTGACGATTATGTAAACCATAAAATTCACGTACCTGTCTAAAAATTCTTTTCACAGAACGCTGATTTTCATAAAATAATTCAACAATTTGAACGCGTTGTTGTACTGTGTACGAAGCCATTTTTATAAAAGTCATACATTACACTTTTTAAATGCGCACATGCCCGTACAAATTCAGTGCGCCATCTATTTTTTATTTATTCTTTAATAAAACCGCCCAATTTGAAACACCCTGATAAATTTATCTCTTTACTTTCCGAATATAGAATGGTGAACTCTTAATTAAAAGATTGATTGACAAGTATTTAAATGATGCTGTACATTTAAATACTTGTCAATCGATCTTTTAATTCAGAGTTCACCATTCTGTATTCGGAAAGTAAAGAGATAAATTTATCATTACTTGATGTTGGATATTTTTGCTATGATTAAAACTTTTTTGTGTTCTGATATACTTGCTTCCATAGATCTTCCAGTTTAACCGAAACATATCTTAGAGATTTGTCGGATCTACTTATTTTGCCCTTGATATCTGGTTTTGTATGACACACAGCTTTTTATCCATTCACCTTACTACTTGCCATTTTCAGAAATAATTAAATATCATAGAACAAATTGCGCTTAATAATTGATAACTTGTTAAGTAAACAATATAAGAAAACCCTGCGAATGGTATATCTTACTACACAAAAACCAAATAAGTATAAACTGTCAAGTTGCATAGCCTACAATCTAAACAAATAAGAAAGTTACTTAAGAAACATGATGTAAATGTTGGTTTTCAAACTAACAATAAGCTAGGAAATTAATTAAAAGTAACAAAGGCAGAATAAATAAATCCAACAAATCGAGAATCTATAAGCTTCCTTGTAGTGACTACTTTAAGGTGTATATTGGTCAAACTCGAAGATCTATAGAAGCAAAGACATAAGAACACAAAAGAAGTTTTAATCATAACAAAAATTATCCCAGACGTGCTGCACATCTAAATACTTGTAATCAATCTTTTAATTCAGAGTTCACCATTCTATATTTGGAAAATAATGGGATAAATTTATCATTACTTAAAACTACACAAATAAACAAATATAATAAATGTAGTAATTCATTAAACGACCAAGTGGATTTGAATAATTCTGCATTGTTAAACTTATTTCTTCTTTTCGTTTCCGAGATTTTGCCATTATAAGAATGCGGTCTGTAACTCCAAAACTTACTTTCAAAAGTGATTGTTTTTTTGGTGTCTACTTATGTATTATAACATGATTGTTATGATGCTTCAAACCGGAATATTCTATCTCTTTTCGTTTCCAAGATATTTGCAATTGTTTGGAAGGGTCGTCCCTTTTCATTCCCGAGATCTTAGCAATTGTTTGGACGAAATTGCAAGTTTTTGGTTAGTAACTGCGAAACTTACTTTCAAAAGTGGTTGTTTTTTTGGTGTCTACTTAAGTATCATGACATGATTGTTACGCTCGTCCAAACCGGAACATTCTATCTCTTTCTATTCCCGAGATATTCGCCATCATATCTCTTTATGTATATCACCCCCACTCTGAAAATAGTTTAGTTGACTGAACCATATTCCGTTCTTGTCAGATTTATTTTTTGATCTGAACAAGCCACAGTGTTGGCAAAATAAATGTTACTATTTTTAATAAAGATATTTTGTGAAAATCACGCTACCGAGTTTTTGTGTTTAACAAATAAACATTTTACGAAAAGAAAATTAAAACTGAAATTATTAAAATTTCTAAAAACTTATTATACAAAAAACAAAAACACGGTATACTAAATTGTTTGAAATGATATACGCTTTATATAAACTACAAGGGCTGAAAAGTTTCTTGTATTCGCATAGGATGTATATTTTTTTCATTTGTTCTTCAAGAAAATCATTTTCTGTCCGCAGGCACTTTATTCAACATATTTATACCTTTCTTATAACATGTTTCATTAAAAAATGAATTTGTTTTGACTATAACCTCATTATTCGATACCAATCTCTGTGTATACAACCATATTTTTAATCCTAGAACCAAAAAAAAGGTCCTTGAAGGCTAAATCTGGAGAACACAGTATATAACACAATATAAGAACTTAAATCGTAAATGAGAAAGTTTTGCCATCGCGACTGTTGAAATTTTTCTACTCCAAGTGTAACTTTTTTCCATTATTCAACTTATCCAAAATAATGTACAAAAATATTCGTCAGTAATAGTTTTTCTTTTCTCAAAGTGATCAATGTTCTATATACAATCTGTTCACGGGAACAGCCAGCCTTTCTATTTATGAAGATAGAGGATATAACTTCAATTTCATCCTCTATCTCCATAAATAGAGAATATACCTTTCAATCTACATTCTATATATTAAACCGAAGAACAATAGGATCTCGTTTCTAAGATACAACTATAACGTTTGATTTTTTAATGAAACATCCTCTATGTTTTATATTTTTAGATTCCCCTGATCATTTGCTGCAGCTAATTGAAAAACCACTTTTCTCTAAAAATCAATATTAGAAGGAGTATAAACGAAATTTACTCCATACTCACTGTCTACAAAAGCCAACATTTTTATTTATGGAGATAGAGAGATAATTTAAGAGAAAAATCAATGGTATAACTATGGTAAAAACTCATATTCTTGATATGTTTCGATACATTTCGAGTTACCGACCACCGTTTAGTTTTCCAAGTATAACATACCAAGAAAATATATCACTATAATTAGCCGGCTTAAATTCAGACCTGAATGCTATTCGATTCATTTGGATAGATTGTGAATTGTCAGCAACAGTAACTGTAGTACCTGCAATGTTCAAGGTAATCTCGATCGTTCTTGAATGCAGTAAACATTTTTCAAGATAGTCCATGATGTATGCGATAGCATAGCTGCCTTGAAAGTCAAAAGACCATTTAACCTTCAGCATGTGCTAACTCTGAACAGAAAAGATGTCCTGGTCTGTTCAATAGTATTTTTAAAAATTCTAGCAAAAGAATTTGAGTTAAAATTTAATTTAGAACTTGTGACCCTGTTGTATGATATGGGAAGTTCCTATATTTCCGTGGCCCAGTGTTTTTTGTGTCATAAATAGTCGCCTCGAAGAGCTCCTAGGCGTAAAAAGTGTATATGTTTATCCTTAGTTATGTCTTCTATAATCGTTAGCGCCTGGCTGCATGGATAATCTCCGTATCGTTGCCCAAAAATCTTGAAATTACGACGCTAGTTCATTATTTATTTATATTCGATCATGCACATATGATAAGATAGTAAAAACAGATGATGAATTATCGTCTGGGTATTTGCGATCATTTATTCAAAGGTCTGCAGGCTCAGACCAACAATCTATGATCTCCCGACAAAGAATCTATAATTTTTTAAGTAAGTTTTAACAAAATAATATTCATTAGTTTAAGTATTAACAATATTTAACTGTTTACGAATATTGATACTACCATTTTACATATTTATGTTAAAATTATCTACAAAATTTTATGTGCTAACATATAAATATGTATATCCTAACAAACAGCTTGACGGAGAATCAAATACAAAAACATTTCTAAAAATCACCACCAATAACGTTAACAACTTAATTTATATAATATTTTAACAATTACTTTCGGTTTTTGACTCTTTGGACATAGATTCGAACTTTGAAGTTATCTAGGTGGATACTTGAGAAGATTTAAACTCCATCTATGTTTGAAATTTTAAAGCACTTTAGTCTGACATTGCTGTTAGAACAAGGTACTGTCTATAATAACTGCAATCTGTAGTTCTATATAGCTGTGATTACAGTATATGTTGAGCGGGAACTTTTAATCTTAATTCAAAACGAAACTTGTCGAAACCCTCGTACTCATGTTCTCTGTCGCCAGATTGTTACTTGTTTGTATTATTAATTATATGTACTCCACGAATAGGCCGAACCAACGCACAAGTCAGATTGCAGTTATTATAGACAGTACCCTGTCCTAACTGCAATATCAGACAAAAGTGTTTTAATATTTGAAACAGAGATGCAGAGCCAATCTTCTCAATTATTTACTTATATATGTGGGCAAGGTGAAAAGTTCTCGGCCTGACACAGAGATGGCGTTACAATTAACAGAAATTTATGTTTCCTGCGTCGCTGCATGTGTCTTTAGTTCATAAGAAAACTTTCAACTTGTTCTCTCAAGTAGTTTGTTTGCAAGAATTTTTGTAGTAGACGTCGTGCGTGTTATTTTTTTAAATGGATAAACTTGAATATCGTGCTGTTATAAAATTCTTTGTTTTGGATGGTTTAACCCCTGGAAATTCATCCGAAGTTGACAAAAGTGAACGGCGACTCTGCTCCTTCGATGTCAACCGGTAAAAAGTGGGCAGCTGAATTTAAACGTGGTCGTACGTCCCTCGAAGATGACCCACGTGAAGGACGGTCAAAAACTGCAACCACACCAGAAATCATCGAAAAAGTACATGATATTGTGTTGGGCGATAGGCGAGTGAAAGTGAGTGAGATAGCTGAGGCTGTGGAGATATCGGGAGAAAGAGTGCGAAACATTTTGCCCAAAGAATTAGAGATAAGAAAGCTCTGCGCAAGATGGGTGCCGCATTTACTGAATGTCGATCAAAAGCAAATGCACAAACGATTTTCGGAGCATTCTTTGGACCGATTTAACAAGAATCCGACCGATTTTGTGCGGCGATTTGTCACCATGGATGAGACATAGGTATGTAGGTCCACCACTATACGCCAAAAACGAAACAGCAGTCGAAGCAGTGGGTGCAAGTCGGTGGTTCAGTGCCAAAGAAAGCGAAGTCGATCGCATCTGCCGGAAAAGTCATGGCCAGCGTGTTTTGGGATGCAAAAGGAATCTTGTTAATTGATTACCTTGAAAAAGGCAGAACAATTACAGGCGCATATTATTCTAACCTTCTTGACCAGCTGGATGCCAAAATTCGCGAGAAGAGGCCTTGAAGAAAAAAATCATTTTTCATCAGGACAACGCACCCGCACACAAGAGTGCGATGGCGATGGGAAAATTGCGGGATTTGGGGTACGATTTGCTCGGCCATCCTCCTAATTCTCCTGATTTGACACCCTCAGACTTCCGTCTATTCCCAAATTTGAAAAAATATGTTTCTGGAAAGCGATTCACATCCAACGAAGAAGTTGAAAGGACCGTAGAAGAATATTTTGACAGCCTTCCAGACTCTCACTTCCGGGAAGGAATATTGATGTTAGAAAAACGCTGGGGCAACTGTGTTGAACTCATGGGAGATTATGTAGAAAAATAAAATCATTTTTTAAATTTAAATCGCAGTCTTTCATTGTCAAGCCGAGAACTTTTCACATTGCCCACGTACGTCAACCTATATGGCCGTGATTACAATATCTGTTGAACGAGAACTGAGGCTGCCTGACGATTCTTAGTTGAAGACGAAACTGCCGTTAAAGTCATGTTCTCAGCTAAATAGATACTTCTTTGTTACTTAGCTGTTAAATTAGTTAAATTAGTCTCCTTCTTTTTCGGTTGCCACTCAGTTCTATATTATCTACTTGATGAAATATTATTTCTTCTTTCGTTTTAATTAAGAAGCTTAACCAAAAGCGTATTCTTTGTACTTTAATAGTAACCACCTACGTCTGGTTCTCCCAAGAGTTCGAATTTCTTGGTTCAACCATTTTTGCAATTCTTTTATTTACACTTTTCTCTCCATACAGCTTTTTTAAAATTTTTCACTTCCTTACTCGCAATTCTAATTTCTCTTTCTTCTCCTGGGTGATTTTTTCTTGACTACCTAGATACATTGTACCAAGTTAAACGAATGTTTCAACTTTGATAAACTTGTATTTCTCTTTCAACTGGACTATTACTTCTGAATTATTGCTTTCGTGCTATTTCTTTCAGTAATTCCTGGTATTTTGTCATGATGAGCACATTGTCTGCAAAAGCATGACATTAACTTTCATTATGATTTATAGTTTCTTACTCATTTACATTGGTTAACTTTATAACTTTCTCTAGGACAATGTTAAAAAACACGGCCGATATTACGGTCCTTGACGGTACTTCGGATGGTCGTAATAGTAGTCCTTTTATTCCAATCATATTTACTGTATTATTTTACAAAACCTTATATCATCGAATACCTTTGCAACACAATCCAGAAAAAGTCCAAGGTTTATAATATTAGAAAGCAAATTTCGCAGAAGATTATCGTTAATTGCAATAAGATTTTTATCGTAATTCAATTATATGTACACCACTCAACAAATTAATTCCAAAACAACAATGGAAATAAACAAGTTATTTGTTTGTTAAAACTAGGATTACAGATGCTTTTGAATTAAATACTGGGCGAAAATTGTATGACACGGCTCGTTACATGTTTAATTTAATTTGCCTAAGCAAATAATATTTCATCTTTTTTATACAATTCACTCTAATAGATTTACGTGAATTAAAATTGAAACCCCAGACACGATAGATAAATAAAAGTATTGATAGGGAATTACTGACAATAAAACAGTTAATCTCAGAGATTACAATTTATTGTAAAATAAAGAACCAGATACGAATAAATGACATTGTTACCCAGCTTAATATTTAGGATATGAATTGACAATAAAATTTGATAAACACAGGAATATTATAATGTCTAGTACAAAGATCAAGGCTTGAGTTTAGTAAGGATTAAATTTATAAATACAATCAAAACTTGACCTATATTCAGTTCATAAAATCTTTAAAAAATACTTATGAAAATGTGCTATTCCAAATATTATTAGAAAATTAATATCAAACGAAGCTTATTTTTTTTGACTACGCGTTTATGGGGATGGTTCAAAAAGTATGTAGCCTAACAAAGGAAACAAGCTTTTTGAACAAAAAGACATTTTATTTTGCAATAGAGTTTTCAGCTCACTCAACACATTATTCCAACGATACTCTAAATTATCAATGCCTTCATTGTATGAACGAATCCTAATCATCGAACTAGCTATTTACAGCAGCGGCTACTTCGAAATTGGACAAATCTCTTTTTCACCTAACCATTTTTTCAATTTTGGAAGTAGATAATAATCACTGGAAGCCAAATTGTAGAAATAAGTCGAATGAAGCACTAATTCGAACCCTAATTAATGAATTTTGACCATAAGATCTCAGAGTTGTGGCTAAGGGTTATGACTATGTTTGGAACTCTCATGGAATTGTCTTCGTTAGCTACTTAGAAAAGGGGGAAGCCATAAATGGGGACTATTATGTCAATTTATTGTAACAATTGAGCGACAAAATTTGGGAAAGAGGAAAGTGCGTTTCCATTAGGATCACGCCTCTTAGCCACAACTCTGAGATCTTATGGTCAAAATTCATTAATTAGGGTTCGAATTAGTGCTCCTTGATACATAGTTACCAGAATGATAGTATAATAATAATAATTTTTGTCACTTCACACAAGATAAATGAAATGAATAATGAGGAACAGAAAGTAAAAATAAATTCATATTTTTTCTGCTAATTAATTATTTTTAATAACACCCAATCCTCATTTAAACCATGTATGTATGATTAGTAAGCGTAATCGGTTCCATTGTTCTGACTGGAAGGATTTGATATATCTATCTTGGTATATCTATTGTAGACTATACTCTACAATCAAAAGATGCAGCTGAATGGTTAAGAACAAGTTCTGATTCAGGTGAAATAAATTCACATTTATTCTGCAAAATAAATAAAATTGGTCTTGACAATGACCGGTAGAATAGAACAACTAGAAGGATTTGATATATTTCGTAACAAAATAGCAATTTTTTATATGAGCGCTAATTTTCTGACGGGCAGAATAAATAAAAGACTGATAAACTAGTGAATTATAAAAAACGAAATTGTTTATGGATAAAAATAAATTAAATTATTTTTGACAACGGTCGGTCTCCCTTTAAACCCTGTACGTATGAATAGTATCGCGTCCTCTGTTCCGACTAGAAGAATTTGATATATTCAGTAACAAAATAACAATTTTTTTAATTTTCACTAATTTTCTCACAAACAGAATAAGTAAAAAACTGGAGAACAACTTGAATAATAAAGGAAAAATTTTTATTACAGTTAAAAACAAATTCACATTTATTCTGCAAAGCAAATAAAATTATTTTCGACAATGGCCGGTCCTCATTTAAACTGCGTAGGTATAAATAGTAAAGATAAAATTAGGAATATTTTCCGATCATGTGATCACTGGCGTATGAAATAAGATGTCGACAGGAAGTGAGAATGTCAAATTAAATATTACATTTATATTGCTGCCAGATGCGATATTGTACTATATACTTGTAACTTGTAAACCTGTAAATAACAAACGTAAAAGCTGCCAATATAGGTTACCTAAGTGTAAACTTACAAGAATCATGAAATAAATATGATAAATTAGCTGTTAAAGCAGTAACAAATAACAGCGGTAAAATACAAGGAACATAACAATATCGGAACCATAGAAAAGACAAACTTCATAAGTCAAAAGTTAAAACACTATTTCGTCTGTATTTTACGTGATATATGTGTGCATAATACACATGCTCTGCGTACGTCTATTTCTATTTGTTCATGATTTCTTGACAAGACGTAACTTTGATACTAACTTTATTAGAAAAACGTTTACTTCGTTCTTCAACACATGTAACTACCGATGAATTAGACAAATGCCGGTATATGTTCCTATTTTGCAGCGTTATTGATACACTGGCAAACTTTGGTGGTTTTAACAATATCTCACACCCATATTTTCTTTCGACTAGAATGATTTAATATATTAAAAATGACAAAATTTTTGAATCATCGATTACACAGGCCAACCATGGAAAAGCTTTTTTTATAAATTTGGCTCCCCTTTATATTTTTTGACGTGCCGAATCCGAAAATGAACTTAAACGTAAAGTTTCCTCGCATGTTTACTTTACGTTATTTATGCATTGTAAGCGTATAATAATACCTTGGTCTCTACACCTAATTAGTAGTAAATGCTCAAAGTGCACTTTTGAGTATCTGCGTGGCTAATACAAAGAAAATCACGAAGGCATATACTTTCTAATCTGCAGGTGCATTTTTTACTCTCGCATTTAAATTTTTTCCCTGACAATCTTAGAGCTGTAAGTGGCGAACAAGGGGAACGTTTCCACCAAGATACAAAGGATGTGGAGAAACGGTATCAGGCTCATTGGAATGTCAACATGATGGAAGATTACTGTATAAAAGGAAAAGCTACACTCGAATTTTTACCGTGAAGAGGTTGAGGAAATACAAAACTTTAGATTAATAAGTAAGAAACTGTTCATATTCAAACTTACACTACCATTTTAATAATAAAATGTTAAATTTTTCAATTATTCTCTGATAATAAATTACGTGCCTTTAAATCTTAACTATATATTTTGACAATATCATATCCAACAAAAGATTGCGAAAAATTGGTACGCGGTAGAAGAAAACTGATTGAAAATTTGGATTCAGCACATCAAAATACATAAGAAACAGGTTGAACTTTGAAAAAAGTTTTTAAAAAATATTTATTGGTTGGGTTGGGTTATTTTCAGACAAGCGGAATAAGAAAAGTTTAGAAAAACTGTTGGAAAATAAAAAACAAACGTTTGTTACAGGTAGAATTAAGTTAATATTTTTTCTGAGAAGTAATTTAAATTATTTTTGGCAATGACCGGTTTTCATTAAAACCATGAATGTGTGATAAGTACGTCTAATCGCATCCATTGTTTCAACTAGGAGAATTTCATATAATCCACAACATTTTGAATCATCGTTAATTTGCAGACAGGAGAATGCGTGCGAATTTAAGCTTATCCCAATTGATAGATCGACTCAAATACTTAAGAATAAATAAATCGTATATATATATATATATATATATATATATATATATATATATATAGTGGAATTCTGACATTATCTTCGAAGCCAAAACAAATTAAAATTTTGGGTCATGATGATTTCCTTTCTTATAAAACTGAAGGGCCCACTATTTCTTATAATCTCGGAACAAAATTTTGACTATTGTTTTGTGAACATTTTAACACCTAGAAATATTTCCTAAAAGGTTTAGATTGTAATAAAATAACTTCTTTTTGTATTTTGAGCCCTGCACTAAATTAATTTATTGTTGCCCACAATAAGATATACATATATCTTATCATAATTACTTCTGAAAATTTTTCGGTAGTACAAGATGTACGATGATCAAGAATAAATTAATTTTTATTGGAAAGTCACTATCAAAAAACAAAAATGAATGCTCAAGTCCCAAAAAATGCGTTTGTTCCACTGTTTTTAAAGATGTACTAACTGATAATCCGACAGGTACATAAATAACAAATTAAAAATATAAATAAAATATTGTCGAAAATAAATAACATAGAACGTAAATATTATAAATTATATCTAGAAAACACAACACTTGATAAATTTAAAAATATTTAAAATATGGCATTGTGTTAGTCATTATTATTAAATTAGTAATATGTACCTCTCGACACAATTTCATATAGAATTGGGTAAAAACGTAAATATCATTAATTCAACGTGAACTATGTGCATACTTGTTATTCAAAATTACCATAGAAATTAGTGCAAAATTGTAATAGTGACATCGAATTTTTTTTTAATAAAACTTGCTATTAGTTATATATTTCGTATTAGCATTTTAATAGTTTGTGCTATATAGATAGATGGGAATTTTTCATCACTTTTTCATTCATTTTTAATACATTTCTTGTATGATTATTTCTAAAATTTCGTATAAAAATATTAATTTTTTTTCGTCTCACACAAAAAATGCAGTAGTTTAAATTCGCGAACCTTCTTTTCAACATAGATATTTATATCTCTACCAACCTCGATAAATACTTAATCTGCAGTGTAAAGTATGATTAATGACAAAAAATATCCCGGGATAATATAATACAGCACAGAATTGATTCTCTTGCTTTCTGATCATTTAACATTGGAATAGTAATATACATATTACAATAATCATTTCAAATATCTGCTTCATTGTTTAATGGTACTAAACTATGCTAAGTAAAAGTTACTATAAAAATCTATTTAACAGAAATAACAGTCATAATTTGTGTTTATTTCCACTAAGGCATAAAATTATTTTGGTTAATTATTAATTAAAATACGTTCACCGTATATCAACAAATTTCTATTATGTAGTTAACTCAAAATTACAAGCACATTTCAAACATGTTGACCTAATTAATGAATGTATGAAAGCCTAAATACATCTAGTACAAAAGCTTTCTACAGAGCATATGTTTTTAAATTTGCATATAAATAATAGTATATTAAAGAGCAAAATATTTCGAAGGTATAAAAGATAATCTCCAAATTGATTCGAAATTCTTTTAACGCGCAAACAAATCAAAGGGTCTAATCAAAAACTGCAATCTTTGAAAGTTTACATCGAATTTGACTATTATCCTTCACTAAACTTACAATTTTCTAATCTAAATAAGAAAACCTTGGTTAACATATTTTTTGCTTACATAAAAAATTAATTTGGCAACGTTTTAATGTCATATTTCAAACCTGTTGACCTAATTAATGACTGTATAAAAGCGTAAATACATCCAGTACAAAAGCTTTCTGCAGAGCATATGTTTTTAAATTTGCATATAAATAATAGTATATTAAAGAGCAAAACATTTCGAAGGTATGAAAGATAATCTCCAAATTGAATTTACCAATGTCATGATTCGAAATTCTTTTAACGCTGCAAACAAATCAAAGGGTCTAATCAAAAACTGCAATCTTTGAAAGTATACAGTTAACATATTTTTTGCTTATATAAAAAATTAATTTGGCAACGTTTTAATGTCGTATTTCAAACCTGTTGACCTATTTAATGACTGCATAAAAGCCTAAATACATCCAGTACAAAAGCTTTCTGCAGAGTATATGTTTTTAAATTTGCATATAAATAATATTATATTAAAGAGCAAAACATTTCGAAGGTATGAAAGATAATCTCCAAATTGAATTTACCAATGTCATGATTCAAAATTCTTTTACCGCGTAAACAAATCAAAGGGTCAAATCGAAAACTGCGATCTTTGAAAGTATACATTGAATTTGACTATTATCCTTCACTAAACTCCCAATTTTCTAATCTAAATAAGAAAACCTTGGTTAACATAGTTCTTGCTTACATAAAAAATTAATTTGGCGACGTTTTAATGTCATATTTCAAATCTGTTGACCTAATTAATGACTGTCTAAAAGCGTAAATACACTTAGTGCAAAAGCTTTCTGCAGAACATACGTTTTTAAATTTGCATATAAATAATAGTATATTAAAAAGCAAAACATATCGAAAGTATGAAAGATAATCTCCAAATTGAATTTACCAATGTCATAATTCAAAATTCTTTTAACGCGTAAACAAATGAAAGGGTCAAATTAAAAACTGCAATCTTCGAAAGTATACATCAAATTTGATTATTATCCTTCACTAAACTCTAATTTTCTAATCTAAACAAGAAAACCTTGGTTAACATAATATTTTGCTTACATAAAAAATAATTTGGCGACGTTTTAATGTCATGTTCTTAACAATTAAGAAAATTTATCGAAATGTCATACTTACGCTCATATTTATTAGAAGTATTAATTATCACACAAATTAATTACCTACTTTCACTTTCGATATATAGATATACAATGTAGATATATCTAAACACAACTGATAGTTAAGAAACTTTTACTTGGTATCATTCTGCTACAAAAGTCTGATTAGTTGGGTAATTGATAATGATAACAATAATATACTTATGCGTACATAACACAGGTATATATATATATATATATATATATATATATATATATTATTTATGAATATATGTGTGTGTATATGTTTATGTAGAGCATATTATCGTGCTGTGTATATAGAATTCTTTTAAAATTCCACAATAATGAGGATAACTATAGATAAAAGTATTTCTCTTATTTGCCGTGATTATTAGGTCAATACACCACTTTAAAAACGAGTGCAATCAGATTACCAAGAAAAAATTTTAAGTTGATGTCGACAGTATCTAACAACATAAATTGCAAGAACGGAAACCAAACAAATTTTAATCTTTCTTTTTTCTAATTCTCTATCGAATACATTTTTCTTGATGATTTTAAGGTTTGTATATATAGTACATCCCTTCAAACATAAAATTATATCTCTATACTCTTAGAATTATAGAGTTGCGACATAATAATCAACATGTAATTTTGTTTTCTTTTTGTATTCACTATAATTTCCAAATGACAAAATGAATGTATTTTTATTTTAACAGAGAGAAGATATACACTGCTCAGAACAATTAGAGAATATTTGAAAAAATAATAATAAAATAAATAAATAACTAATATAATATACGCAAATATTTTTATATTACAGCTACAAAACTTTTAAACAAGAAACAGAATGTACTGAGAGGTTTCAACCTGTGCAGTGCCTGTGCGAACCGCCACTGCTTGAGGGTATAAAAGTGTGTATGTGAGCGATCTCGAGTACAGTTAGATTTTACCATTTTCTGTATCATTTATTTTTTTAACTATAATTACGGGTAATAATGGAAAGGCAACGCGATTTGACTCATGCACGGGCTTGGAGAGCCATAGAGCAATTGGAAGTTGAACGGAGACAGCAAGCTGTTGCTGAAGTTTTTACAGGTAGCCAAAGAAAGTAGAAACCCTACCCAGAACGCAATGCAGCTTAAATGTGAGTTCGTTGCTGCAACGGGAAGAGTAGTATCAACTCAAACAATAAGAAATCATCTTCATAACATTGGCATGTGTGCTAGAAGACCCCTAGTATGCGTTCCGCTAACTGCTCTTAAATAAAATTTCGCATAGAATATGGGCTGAGCTGCATAGAAATTGGAATCACGATGACTGGGCACAAGTATAGTTTTGTGACGAATCCAGATTCGCCTTGAATCCAAAGAATAGACGTATTGTAATTTGTCGTGAATCTGGAACACGTAATCAGCCACAATTTGTTCGAGAAAGAATAAGTATCCCCACCACTAACAGAGTTCAGATAATAAAAGGATTATATACACCTCAAATTTACTTGCACGTAATTTAAAAACTTCGAGTGCTTTGTACTTTGACAGAACAATCTGATTGTCGGAGCCACCCTCTAATTTTGAACTAATAGTGCTTTATTTAATGTCGATGATAGTGTTCTTACAAAGTCATTATAGTTTCACAAATTATTTTCTTTACTCATCAGAAAAGTTCAGTACTTAATGTACTGACAATTATTTATTAATTAACGAGTCCATCAGCAGTCAGATATATAAAATGTCATGTTAGCGAAAAGTATGTGGGATAAAGATCTACCTATTTTTAAAAATTTGAAGAAGAAAAAGAAGCAATTGAAAGAAAAGCAATTGAAACGCAAAGAAGTTTTCTGAAGACATGTCCGAAGAAGAAAATTATTTACTAATGATTCTGAACTTGCAATATCGAATATTGATATAGTTCCATGAAGTATATGACCAGAAAGCAAGCAAGGAAGTGCTTACAGCAAACGAGGTACCCAACGCGCGGACAGCTTTCTTATGCCTAAATCTTGATTTAACATGTGTACAAACACGTTCCTTGGCCATATTCATAGCCTTCGCTATCTCTCTCACTTTAATTCAACGGTCGTTTAGCACCCATTGGTGAACATTAGCGATGTTATCGTCAGTAATTGCAGTTTTTGGACATCCCCCAAAATGGCTGAAACGTTGGTGAGTACCTGACACTAGATACACAACTACATTCCCTAGCTTTTATTAATGAGTGCTGTCATCTTCACGTTGAGGTCAGAAACTTTTCAGACCACCCTCGTATACAACATATATTTGTAAAAACATTAAAAGAATTACCAGCTTAAAATCATCTGTGGATATTTTATGGCATTTAAGTAGATAAATACATCTAGTAGCACGAAAATATATCAGAACTCAATGTGAGTACTTAGATTTATAAGTAATCTTAATACGACAAAATTAATTATGAAACATAGCCGTCTGTAAATAAACAATGCTTATTAAGACAATATACAGCCGGTGATCTTATATTACTGTGTTTTTCTAAATTGAATATCAACAATTGATTCTTCCCATTTTCATGTTTAGAACATAACAATAGACATATAAAGGCGTGCGCGCGTGTGTGCGTGTGTGCGTGTGTGTGTGTCATATTTTGCTTAGAAAGGGCAAGAAAACGCCTCAATCTTGCAAAAAGGTGCCTAAGTTTAGGTGACAGTGCTCTCCAAGATAGTTCACGAAATTCCGTGCCGATGATCTTAATCTTAATGATGCTCCTCGGTCAGGGACAGTTTTCACAAAGTGGATAAGATTGGTTAAATTACATTCATTGCTAGTGATTATAACCAAATTATAAACTTCATATTACTATTTTGAATTAGCTATTGATAATATAAGGACAAAAAACCTAAAAAAATATTTGGAAGATATTATTGTCGAAATTGCGTAAACATTTTAACAACTGCTTTAAAAATGTTAAAGATTTGCATGGAAAAATAATAATAAATTGAATACGATAATAACTTTCTATATTCTTTCTTCATATATGATCGACATTAATCTGTGATTTACACATTACACTGCGAAAATAATATTAATACGATATTAAAACTATTTAACCGATATTATCTGCTTCTGGGCTTCCGGGCTGGAACCGCGTCACTGGTGTCACTGGTATAACTGCCGACGTTTCATAGCTACTCGTATGGGACGTCATCAGGGATCAACTATTGCTACTGTCTGTCGCACTGAAACTGACAGTGCGATAGACAGTAGCAGTAGTTAAGCCCTGAACATGTCCTATACGAGTGGGTACGAAACGTCGTCAGTTATACCATTGACGCGGTTCCAGCCCGGAAGCCCACAAGCAGATAGTATGGACCGCGACCGCGGAAGTCTACCTACCAGATTATTTAACCAATCTTATCAAGTTTGAACACCTGCATGTTGAAAACGCTGCTTAAAAGGACGTGTTTATTTACATTTATTACCTACCAAACCCTGCTGACCGTCAAAAAAAATTGTATGTCTAACGTACATATTTATTAAAGTAGTTTAAATGTACTCAATTCTAACCAAACTTGTTACTTCTTCCGACACTATCCATGAATATATAAACTTAAAATATTAAAATTTATTAATCTTCTGTCAACTAGAAAAATTCCCTAAATACGTGTATACATTTAAATCCTTTTCATTTCACTCTTAGTGTTTTCAAATATGCAAAAATTCTTCCTCGCTCATGGCTCAGAAATTGCTGGTTTATCACGACGGGGTCTCGAGATTGAACCTGATGGCCGTAATCTGGAATGTTTTTCATGGTTAGTCGTTCTTAAGTGATACCACGGGTGTAATAATAACTTATGATTTACCAGCATCCCTAGTAATTGATGTTAAGCTGTAAATGTGGAGACATGGATCATTATTAATATTACCTTTTGTAAAATACGAGCGAGCAATATCAAAATATGAAAATCAGATGAAAATAAAAGATGGATCAAGAAAAAATGATCCATTTTTAATTTGCAACACGTAATGAGGAATTGATTACTGTTTTAGTAACTTTGATTGAAAAGCAACAATTAGATATTTTTTAAATATCTCTTCCTATCGTTAGTACTCTCACACATACTTCTAAGATTACTACTTTTTCAATCCAATAAATTTACTTTTTTAAGACAATAAGGAGAATATATTTGTTATTTTTATATTTATGTTTTAACAGTGTCAGATCCTGTGGTAACATTTATACACACTTACTTTATACAGTCATAAATGCTTTTCAAATATAAATACAGCGTTATTGGCCGTTTAGGCAGAATAATAAATAATATTAATGCAACAAAAACACGCATTTTTATTGGAAAAGGTGCCAGGTGCACTTCTGCATAAAAGAGAACAGAATCTGTTTCGTTGATTTTCAGAAAAAACAAATAATAATTTCATCCGGATTATAGAAATAATTACTTTTTTCTTTTTTTTCTATTTTGTATTATTTCTAGCTACAATAAAAATGTTATTAAGCTAAATATTGTATAACTAGAAGAAAATAAACTATAATTTCGCTTAATTGATTTTTTATCGATTATGTGGTTTAATGTTAGTTGCATTTTTTTTTCTAAGAAAGAATTAAAATTTTGCAAACTGAACTAAGGGATATCATATCAAACACCATTTGTAATGACTATTCCAAAAGAAAATGTTTTTCCTATCAAATCAGGTCTGAAGGGGTTAAAACCATTTCTCTTTAAAAAACTATTATATTATTTCATCTATTAACTTTATATCTAGGATCTCTTGCACAAACTTAAACACCGGTCAAACCAAATATGTGCAATATTTGCTCTAGTCAACAAGTATTGTCATATGTACGTCGGAAAAATTCTTATGTTCTTCCTACTGTTTGAAAAGCTAACGGACAAAACTCTGAAGTAATAGTAACTAATGGCCCGTCAATACTTAACGTAATAGGCGTTAAGCCGGAAGGTATGAAGGTTTTTGTTGTGAATCTTTATATCATCAGATATTTGTATATACCTATGTACTTACGAAAATGTGCGTTTAGAGTAATTACATATTGAAAATTTTCAGTGTTTAAAAATAAATAAATGTATATAATGTATGTAATTACAGTAACAAGTGACAGTAATAATATAATGTATGTAATTAAAAAGAGCTAGTTCCAGAAATAAACACAATAAGAGAAATTAAATCAAAATCATACAGACAGACATCTAAAATGAATAACATTGCATGATAAATATCATTAGATCGCTAGAAATGATACAGCAGATATGTTTAACAATTACATTTATTTTCGATACTCGATCAAGTGTCTGTACTGATATCTGATTTAAGTCAAACTCCCTTTTTCTGATATCCTTATTCCAATTTTGGACAGTAGTATTTGAGATCACCTTCACCTTTCGTTTCAGTACGTTTATTGCCATTGAACACTTGATAACAAACTGGACTAAAATAAATACCAAATTTGCTTATAAAAGATATTAAAGATCCATTCCCATAATTGTTATGAACATGTATTTAAAAATTTTTCTACTGATTGCGATTATCTTATCTAGACAACAATTTTTTAACTATTCGGGGAACACCAATTTGAATTGCTAATCTAATACACTCTTTCTTTGTTTAGATCTATACCGACTGTATCCTCCTATGACTCGACTTCCATTAAAATGGACTAATAATTTTTATTTTTTATTTCTGTAACACTCGAATCAACCCCTTTTGTATCATTCGATCAAATAAAGTCGACATGCAATCCTACGCGACGGAAACGCTGCGAATAGTTTCGGCAAGTGAACCTATGTGAACAGGAGCTGCTACGATAGGTAAATAGAAGCTTTTCTTAAGGAATTACATTTCAATGTTTCATGGTTTATAACACAAAGATCTTATTTAAGTAAGTAAGACAATATTTTATGTTATGTGTAGTTAACGTATTTCGGTCATACAGTAATGAGCTCACTTCCAGAAATTGATCCAGAAGCAGTTGATTTAGAAGCATCATGTGAGAGGTTAAAGGTAATACTTCAACATAATTCAGAGTCCAAAGAAACGGATGACGATATCACAGATAACGAGCTATTTAGCGATATCGCAAAGCAGTTTAACGAACATAAAACTGCGTCTTCTACCAAACGTATGGGCAAATTTATTCCAAAAAATATTGACATATTGACTCAAAAGAAAGATTACATGTTAGAAGCGAATGGGCAACCAACGATTATATTAGTATCTTTTTCAACGAACGTGCATTCAACTGAACTAATGTAAAATATCTACAAGAAACTAAAAAAACCTATAGAACTAATTGTAACTGAAATAGAAACATTTTTTGGGATATCAATTCTGATATCTTGTCTAAAATATTCGCAAAATAGAATGTACTGAGCTAACATGGTCAAACTACATGCATTCCATTACAAGTTCATCACACGTAACAGATTCTTTAAGGAATTATTTAAAAGTAGTGATTGCCACGGATGCATCTCAAGGTGATAAAAAGATCAATAAGCTTTTCAAGATTTGTCCATCGCAAGAAAGAATTAGAAAAGGTTATCTGTCACTACACAAACAAAATTAAGCTGAAATCGATGAATAAATGGTTACATTTACCGGCACTTGTAAAATGAAGCAATTTGTGCGGAGAAAACTAAATCTACATGAATTAAAAGATTTTGTTTGAGCTTCTCCAAACTGATTAATACTACATTTTGAAATATATCAACTTTCCGCAATCAAGGGTCACAAATTTGGATGTTGATCCTTTCTCTGTTACATTATCAATATTACTGGAGCACACTCTGCAATAATTATTTCACTGCTATACCACTGCTTGAATACCTGTTAAATGAAAACATCCTATCGATTGGAACTCTTATGACGTCGAGTTTCTGGACCAATTCCTTTGACGTCGGGTTAGACAATGGCACGTATGAGTCGTGATTCTTCAAATCAAAATGTTAAGTTCGACAGAAGAGTTAATATGGCACAATGGTATAGCGTAAAAATCGTCCTAACCATAGAATGGACCTCCTAGGTGGTCAAAAAATGCTTCAAAATTTGTTAGTATGTCTAAGTAAAATATTGTTAAGAAATACAATCATGGGTGGAATAGACTTATTCAATAGAATGATCAACTATTATAGGATGGGAATCAGAAGTAAGAAGTAGACAGTTACAGTATTTTTTCTTTCATTTGATGTCGGAATTTCCAATGCCTAAATCTTGTATACACATAAAATGACCTGGTAACATTGCAAAAACTACGAGGGAGCGTTTTTATATTCGCGGAATGGGGGACAAGGGGTGGAAATAAAAAAACCAAATTATTTTTCTTTTTCAATATATTCACCTGCAAGACGGATACATTTTTCACATCTTTCAATTAATTTATTTATACCCTCATAAAAAAATGATTTCTCTTTATCTGCAAAATACGCCGAAACTACCTCCTTGACTTCATCATCGGCAGTAAATTTTTTACCCCGCAGCTCTTTTTTCATTTTCGGAAACAGGTAATAATCACTCGGGGCCAGGTCTGGGCTGTAGGGTGGGTGATTCACAATTTCGAAGCCCACCTTATGCAGGGCAGCTAACGCAACGCGGCTCTTGTGGACGGGCGCGTTGTCGTGCAAAAGCAGAACACCTTTTGTCAATTTTCCCCGTCTTTTCTCTTTAATGGCTTCTTTTAGTCGCTCTAATATTGAAGCGTAATATTCTCCGGTTATAGAAACACCTTTATCTTTATAATCAATCAACAATATTCCTTCCGAGTCCCAAAATACCGTTGCCATGAGTTTCCCAGCTGATTGTGACACTTTAAATTTCTTGGGAGGTGCTGTGCCCTTTGTATGCCACTGCATGGAGTCTTCTTTGGACTCAGGTTCATAATGATGAACCCAAGTTTCGTCTCCAGTAACAATTCCACTCAATACACCATCCTTGTCTTCATTACAGAGGTCCAAAAATGCACGCGAACACTCTACGCGCTGTTGTTTTTGCGGCGGCCTGAGCATTCTCGGCACCCATCTTGCGCTTACCTTAGACATGCCGAGATGATCGTGTAGGATTTTAAAAATTGTTGTATCGGATACTCCAACCATTTTTGCGAGTTGTTTCTTCTTTAGTCGAGCATCTTCGAGTACAATTTGTTCAACTTTTTGGATAAGTGCTGGTGTGGTCACCTCAACGCTCCTGCCCAGCCTCGGGTCGTCTTCAAGGGATTCCCTTCCTTGTTTAAATAAACTATGCCACTTGTACACCATGGTTTTTCCTGGACAAGAGTCGCCGTAAACCAATGACATCTCATTCATTATGGTCGCGACTGATTTTCCTTGCCTGGTAAGGAACTTTATAACGGCACAATATTCGATTTTTTCCATATTTCACTTTTCACTCCTGATTATGTTACTTGGTTGACGATAGCTCAAAGACTAACTGTCTAATAACAATGAAACTTCGTATTTATACTAATCATGAGTCGCTGCACAGGCCACGCCCCCAATGCGCCTACTCACCCCTCTACAACCCGCTCATTCCGCGAATATAAAAACGCTCCCTCGTATTATAGAATTCTTAGATTTTAAGATAAACGTGGCAGAATATTTGTTTGGAGATATAAATATTGAAACTTTTCTGATCCGACAAATATTTCCCTTACTAGTAACTAAAAGTGCTTCTTGTTTAAGACCTTTTGTTAAAAATTTTACAGATTCAAAAAGAAAAGTACATCATCTCCATATTATAGCTTCTAAATTAAAGAACTCCGTGAAGTGTTCAACCCCTGGTTGTATGAGAAAAATTAATGCATACTGTTTTAAAAGAATTCGTCTACGTTAGTTTAGCTAGTTAGCTAGTTTAGCTTTGTGCCAGAACTAATAAAATTTCAAACTTTCATTTAAAAAGAGCTGATTTTGTAGGTCGGGTCTCAGGAACATGTAATTAATTGCTTAATATTACTGCTTGATGATGTATAACGCAAGGTAAGTATTTAAATGTATTAAAATTTATTGCGTAGTAAGACATTGTATTTTTGAAAATTGTCGATGGTGAAAATGAACATTTAAACAGATAGAATGTAAACGAATCTAAAGAACTAGCCATTAATATTCCGACTTGTTATAAAGATATATTCACGAGGAATTTTCAATAAAGGACAGAACTAGTAATAAGAAAACTTAAACAACGGTATGATGATATGCTATATAATCTCTGGCTAGTGCGCGATATCCTTAACACGATGATGCCGCCATTATTCAAAGTTATGACAGAAACCATTCTTCAAAATGTAAAGCTTTGATAGCACTCAATTCTGTTTGAAATCACCGTCCTTTTTCTTCCTTAAAGGTAAAAAAAACATTCCTATGGTCAACGGTTTGTTTGTCTGATGTATTCGTTGGCAGTTGTTTAAAATATAGAACAAGCTTTTAATGAAAATATGGATGGCAAAATCACTTTGAGAATTTGCTATATTAATTACAAAACAGAAAAAAGTAACTACTATTAGAAAAGAAAACAAATTCTACACATAAATAAGCGTCAAAACAGAATATATATATAGAATACCAATAGAATACCCCAAAGGTTACGCGCCCATTAAACAATTCTTGAATAAACTTCGAAGCTATAATAAGTACTTTAATTGCAAATTATGTAATAGGGCTCCAGATACGGTCGACCATATCTTGCAAGAATGTGAAGCACTGGTTCATTAGAGGTAATGAAAAAACATAGCCTGCCCTCTCGTACAACACACGATCGAAAAAGCGAGAACGCGCCTATCTCGCTGGTCAGCAACAAAGTTCTCAGAGCTCTCATGTATAGACAGTCACTTGCTATCTCGACAATTTGCCGAATAAACGAATGTTAAAAGGTATCATTCAAATATGAATAACACCCTGTTTACTACATATGTTTCAGAGATTCACTCATCGTCAGGTAAACTTATGTTATTAACGATCGATTCCTTTGAAGGATTGCCTGCCTCTCTCGAAAGAGGGAGGCATTATTTTTTCATTATTTTTCTGCATTGAAAAGGTACGATAAAATCTTCAAAGGAATCGTTTGTTTACCCAACGATGAGTGAATCTCTGAAGCATATGTAGTAAACAGTGTTATTAATATTTGAATGATTCCTTTTAAGATTCATCTGTGGGTAACTTAAAGTAGTAATACAATATACATACATCGACCGGTACTCAATCTGTAGAAATTAGTGCAGAGAACAGGAGTACTGAATTGGGTGCAGTAGTTAATATCAAGGGAATGCATAACCCAACTAGAGCTGCAATACTTTTGAGAATATACAGGCGAACGACGCAACTTCCGAAAAAGGCAGTAACCATTGTATTTGATCCCAGAACCTCCGATATAATGCCAATAACTTACTACTGAGCTATCAGTTGAATAATAAGAAAATGTTTGTTTCAAAAATAAAGAAACATATTGTAATTTATGCGTAATTTTATATAGGATAATAAATGAAGTAGCTTTGTAGATAATATTTTGAAGAATTGCCAAAATTTATTCGTAGAGATGAACTATTTAACGCAATAGTTATAGCATATACCACTATTGTTAAGAATTAAATAAAAAATACAAAGATAAAGCTTTCTTTGTTTAGTTAAAAACATTTAATAATCACAAATATGTAGAAAGGTACACATAAAATTAAAATAATCACTCGAAAATGTTATCCAAAACCTTTATTTACATATTTTTACCAACCTGTTTTTTTCCATTTTTCTTTCTTTATTTTTTGAAATAAAAAATTTTGAAATGAACGACCTCTCTCTTTGAAGTCGATTTCTACTTAATAATTTAGATTTTACCGTTAAATTATCTAATTCACCAATTCTAATGAGCTGCAAACTTAAAATAAATATCATTTGCTTGGAATGCTATTTCAGAAAATAAAACTGATATGAAAAGGTAAATGATTACAGTTTATCACTTACTTTTTTCGTATCAGTTTTACTTTCTGAAATAAGCAAACGATATCTATTCACTATAATTCTATATATCTATTCACTATAATGCAGCTCATTGATGGTTATCTAATAACATTTCATCCTTCTTATAATATTTTCTTATCTTTAACGACCTTTTAAGTATAAATTAAATTTTTGTATTTTATTCCACTCTCTTCCAAAAAAAATTTAAATGCGAAAACTAATAAGCGATTGGCAATCATCTCCATATCGGTTTTGCTTTTTGCATATTTTAACGGGTCTGCAAAATTTTCATAAACATCAATTAAACCAAGTGTTTCAATTACATTCCAAATGTAATTATGCTCAATTACTTTTCCAATCAAATCATTAAATTCTTCTTTATATTATCTTTTCCAAACTGTATAGCTAAATAAAATAAATTCGTTGAAGATGTACATGGGTATATGATTTTTCCATTTTAGATTTCAACTACTTTTATGTGTGGCTAAATTAATAAAAATATTATTTAATAGGCAAAATAATATCTTTTTGCAAATACCGTGATAGAAAATACCTTATACGCTAATAAAATTATTAGAAGAGAAGTTTCGTCATGCTACGGCATCTGTACTTATATTTTTGTAGTATAATGGAAATATATATCAGAATTTAAAGACATCTAGCTTGAGATTTTCTGAATAAATTACTCTCGTGTAAATACACGTGTGAATAATTTATTTACTTATTATAAAATTATACAAATCTAAATATAATAACCAATAAAGTTGATAAATCTCACAAGTGTATATTAAAATTTAATAATACATTTATCACTACACTGTACTACGAACAGATAGACTAATCACGACCAAATCACCTGAATATTTTTGACTTTATAAAATATCAGCTACGAAAGTCACATACAAATGATTGTATTTTTTATGTCTAATCAAAAAAATTAACCTCAAAAAAGGGTGGTTATAGTTATTATAGTGAAAGTAACTAGTCTATTTTATCATAAATGTTGGACATAAATACAGATTGCATATTTTCAATTAATCTTATGTACATTTTTTTTTGCGATTGCATATATAAAACGAATTATTAAATTAATTCTTTCGCATTAAAAAAATGTAAACAGTCATAATAAAGAATTTGTCTGTGAGAGTACATGACATGTATATTGCTTTATTTTCAATTAAATTCTAAGCTCTAGATGAATGTAATTGTATTATTACAATCAACAAAAATAAATGAAAGAAACTGTAGTGAAGAATTTATTTGTGAGACCACATGATACATATAATAGATGTTACTTTTAGTTGAATTATATTGCTAAAGTTGAGAACAATTGTAATATCTTTTATTTTAAAATAAATACATGTACATCTACAATTTTCATTCCAAAACTAAATATACTAATATATATTAGTTCAATAAGAATTACAAAATAATAATGTAAAATATAAACAAATAAATGTCTATTCATTAAAAGAATAATCGGTGGTACTAGAATCTCCTAAATGTATGACAAATTCTTCTAAATTTTCTCTTGTTCCATTCATATCCTACATCTTTTCAAAACCTTTTACATGACCAATTGTCTTTATCCAATTTTGTTTAGTAACATTATGAATGGCAGCACGAAGTAAATTTTGAACATCGTTCAATTTAAATATGGTATTATTTACAGCTATTTCTTCTTATACTTGGGTTCCAATTATCTTTATACGATTGAGCTCACAGTAATATAGAAAAACTCTCAATTTTTTTTTGAACTTAGTAAGCTCATCTACTGCATACTTTTCATATTTCGATCAATGTTGTTTTATTAAATAAGAAATATCCACTTTTAGCATACTAGATTCAAATCTAATATTATTTTTAGTAAGCCATTCTTGAACATCACATTTTTTAATTGATGAATTTGGTATTTTGTCTAATTTTCTTGAATGGTAGGAAGCATTGTCCATAACATGGACAGAATGAATTTCCAAATGAGGTAAAATTTCCTTCACTAAAAGCTTGCCATGTACATTTGATGCTTTCATTAATCTATATTTTGTTCTAAAGTGCTTTAGTCTAAACAAATATTGTCTTTTTAAAAGTAAAAGTAGACTAAAATTGCACACAATAATGTATTAAATATCTTACCAAAAATTTATATCTCAATAACCTATATATCTGCCTTGAAAACTTCAATTTGTCACCATTGCTATTTACTGCTGCTAAAATTTTATTTAATGTAGGAATCCTATTTTTAAAGAAAAACTATACATCTTATTGATACATTCATGTTATTGTCTGCAAGATCTAATATAACTCTCTGTCTTAGAAGACTTTGGCTCTTGAAATTGTTGTTAATGTGCTCTTACAGAATATTATATACACTAGCTCTTAATATTCCTGTAAAAGAAAACGTTTTTAAATAAATATAAGCATTTAATTTAGTTCTACATTACCAGTTGTTTCAGCAATTGACTGAACAGCTTGGGTTTTGGTACAATTTCAGTGCTTTGGTTTATATATTTTGAATGTATTCAATTCGATTGCTTATCAGTCACGTTAAAATGGCTTCTCTTTTGCTTTCTTAGTGGTGACTCGCTATCCTTATGATTATACGTAACTAATACACTTTCTCTAAACCTACAAAAAAATATCCTACGAAATTTAGATGTTTTACATTACTTCTAACCAACATTTTCTATACTTTTCAATGTCTTGAGAAAGACAATTACAAAATATAAACGCTAGTAATAATCAAATAAAATATTAATGAATCTATAACAAACTCAAACACAATGTTTATATATGTTTAATCAATCAGAAAATGATCACGTGCTGATCAGATATTTATTAGTCTATCTGTTCATGGTACAAACTATAGATGTCGGGCTTTTGTTAATTTCTCCTCTCAAAATATTAACATTTCGAAATTGTATTTCATATACATAGTTATTAACCTTTTGTTTTATTTATAAAGTATTGAAATGATCCTACTAAATAATTAAAGTTGATTAAATTCAATCGTGAAAAATTAAACAAATATGCTTTCAATATCTAACCTCAAACAGATTCCAAATAGTAAGTAATTTTAATCCCTGGAATTTATATAATCACTATTTTCGGTATCCAATTTATGCTCCAGAACTTTCTATAGAAATTAAACACCACAAAGGAGATTTTCAATGTACCATCTAATTGTGTAAAATGATTAAAGTATATTAATATAAGTAATCTAAATTCTTAAATTGGAAACATCTTTCTTTACGTTTTATATTTTTGATGCCACAAATTGAATTGCTTTAATTGTATTCCTGCACAGAACCTATAAATTGCGTAAAACGAGCATATTTAAAAATAATTTGGATAATCTAGTTTAGCAAATTAATTAAATGAACAAAATAGCACTCAATGTGTATTGTTCTTAAATTTTTCAGAATATAAGTACATGTGTCAATCCTAAATCATATAAATTAACATTTTTTTATAGGATTTTTCTCTAAAACTAAAATTTACCTCAATCAATCTATTATGTCTGAAAACCCTGGCCCTGTAGAACAAACCATAAAGAATAAATTAGCTGAAAACTTGGATCTAAATCATTTAGAAATTATAAATGAATCATTTATGCATAATGTACCAAAAGGATCAGAGACACATTTTAAGGTTTTAGTAGTTTCAGACCAATTTAAAGACTTGTCATTAATTAAGGTAATGTACTAAAAGAAGTAACGTTATGTAGGAATATTTATTTTTTTCTTATTTTTAGAGACATCGATTAGTTAATAACATACTTAAAGAAGAATTACAAAATGGTGTCCATGCATTATCTATAATGGCCAAAACTCTTGATCAATGGGAATCTAGTAATAAAGTAATTGAACGTAGTCCAAATTGTAGAGGAGGTTTTGGTAAATAGATTCAATTAGAATATTATATAAATTCATATGTTATTTATATTTATTACAAATCGAAATGTTATTTATATTATATAATACAATAAGAAGATTCAAAACATTGCAAATAAACAATAATTAAACAGAAAAAATTCACTATTGTCACATAACAAAGTTGTCTAATCTTAATTTGCCTTCGTTCTCAGTTAAATACAAAATATCAGCAAGAGTTTGTTCACTAATAGCTTCTTCTGCTTTTTGGTACATCTGAAATAGAAAAATTATTAAAAAATTTACATTTTTGTTAAAAATTAATGCAAAGGAAATAAAAATATATATTTCAAAATAAGAGCATTAGCCTGCATTTTCAAAATTTAAACATTGTAAGTTAGGGTACAAAATGCAATTCTTGCACTACTTCATCACATACTATTACTAAAAACAAATGAAAATAGCAATGCCCAGTCATTTGGCTATTAGGCTTGCGAAAGTACTTTCCAGCTTCCTTAAAAGAAAAATCCAGTTGAACGTCGTAGTGCACGGTAAAAGTGGAATCAGAAGACACCAGAAACGATTGTGAGCAACAAAAATAAAGGCAATGATGAAACAGAGGGACAGGTACATATTTTTGCATGTAAAAGGACATAACTACAAATATTGATCAGTGGTCGTGTCAGCTGATATCTATCTTTTTGTTTGGATGTTACTCTTGTATTATTTTAAAATGATGCATTTGCTAAATGAAAAAAACATACAGTGCGATCAAAAATGATAAACTTGATATATCTGAAAAATTGGTAGTAAAATGTTTCAACATCACATCTACTTGGGATTTGTTAGTGGTATTGCTTATGGGTGTTGTAGATTATGATGTATTATAGAAAAAGTAATTCAAATTGATATTAAATTTATTTACTTAATACTATTAATTTTATTTACATTTAAAACAAAGCAATTTTACAAATACGTGCATTTTTTTATTTTGTAAGAATTCAATAAGAATAGTTAGGTCAGATAATCTAGAAGGCCATCTTGCACTACTTGTTAATCTTTGAGGAATTTTTCTACATATTGCAATGTGCAGTAGCTCCGTCTTGCTAGAGTATCAATTCACCTTCATTTAATTAATTTAAAAATTACTTCTTTGTGTGACAACAATAACTGTATCGTTGAAGAAAATAAGACCAATATGTCTTTTTCAAGAGATCGCCATCCACATACCCATTTTAAACTAGTTTCAGTGAAAGTATGTGGATTTTTGCCGACCAAGTGCAATAATTTTATGAGTGATTGGAACCAAACTTCATCTGAGAAGATCCTTTTCAACGTATCATCACTGTCAGTAATATTAAGACACCATTGACAATATCGTACTCATGCATTAAAATATGGAAAAAGCTGCTGAACCGCACCCATTTTATATATATGATTGTTTAATTGTCTTCATTTAACTTCCATATGATAATCATATATATATATATATATATATATATATATATATATATATTTGTTCGCTAGTCGAAGAATAAATTAAATTGTACCTGTGTTAAATGCTATTCTTGCTGGCCCTATAGAAGTATTGTTATTTGTAATTCATAGATAACAATAATGATTCGTATGTTAAAAGTATACAAGGCATGTATTCAGAAAGACAAGCATATCTTTACAATGCGAATAATCTATTCGTTACAAGATTAATATTTTGACCACATCCAGTGCAGTTATAAATTAATTATAAATTTATCAGAAGATGAAATGTTAGTTTTAATTTAAATATTTTCTAGTTACATATAGAAAACGTGTATAATGTAATTGATTCATATTTGATTTGTCGAGTGTGTGGAATTGTTTTTGCTTATCAGGAAAGATATACTTTGTCTTTCTATTCTAATGCAGTTGCTATATATTTGGGATAATCCTATGTAAAGAAGAATATTTAATGATACGGATCAAGTAAAGATTCGAAGCTGAAAACAAAGTATTTGTCGAAAATGTCAATGTATTATAAATATCAATCCTCCGGGTAACCAGCGACAGCTTGCATTATGTCAGTGACGCAAAAATCGATTGCTAACTGCGACGGGTGTAAATAAATGTTTAAAAATCTATCTCCATCTAATAATGTTTTTATACATTCTATTTATTTGTTAGTTTTGCATATCAAATTATAGAATGGTATAGTACTTACTAATATGTTATGGTTACGTTGACACAAAACATATGTTTAGTAGTCTACGTTTTTTGGATAATAAAGGTTTATTGGACACAAAGCAAATATAGAAAAAAATAAGTGCGAATTAAACGTTGATAAATAATATGAATATCTAAATTAATGTATATATAACATATTTTTTTTACTTTGACATCATAACCATTAACTACATATCATAAAAGCTAATGCATTATAAACACATTTAATCAGTGGTAATGCAGGGTTCCTTTTATATTTATTATTGCTCTTCTTTTGGGTGTCAATACAGAGATATACTTTGATACATCTTTTTTAACACTTTCAAATTACAATATTAGCTAAAGCAGAATTTAATTTTAAAGTTACTGTGCCGTATGATCGCATATACATTGTTTTTTATTCTCTTTTTTCGTATTTTTTATGACAAAATACTTCACTCCCATTAATTATTTTGTTTGTTAAATTTACATATACAGTAATTATTCAGTTAATTGTTACATTCTGTTGTTCATTCCTTTCCGGTAACTTTCTTCATTTCCTTTATTTCATTGGACCTCTTATTTGTTAGTACAGTTAGACACCAAGACCAGCCACCTAAGTGTAAAGCGAGTGTCTTTGTCTTTACTAAACATTTTTGAAATTTGCGCTCCTATCTATTATTTTTTTTTCTTTACTATGGTTAGAAGAAAGTATCATAAAATCTAGGCAAGAACTATGTTCATACGACTTACAATGAACTTTCAAGGAACGTTTTAAGTTGCACGTTTTAAAATGCAAAGATCGTAAAATAACATTTAACTGTATGGATATAAAGAATAATTGACTAAGATTCATGAAAAATTGTCCATGGTCACCTCTCTTCAAGTTGAAATTCATCTTCTAAAAAAAATGGAGCTTTCCTCACGTAACTCTTCTGCAATCAGACAAAATAATGTACTATATAGAGAGCGAATAATCTGCAGGTTACTGAGTTCGAGAAACAAGAGTGATATAATAGTTTTTAGTATTCCTGAACAAGATGGACGTACAAAATTGACACAGGTTGCGTGCAATACTGCTAATGTAAAGAAGATCCTAGACCACCTTAGAGTTGGGATGGACACCATCGCCCCGATCAGATTGGGATAGTTCGACTCATTGAGACAGTTGAGGAAGCAACTGATGTGTCACCTTATCGGAAAGTGGTAATGCCTTTAAAATTTTGTGTAATAGCAAAAACATTAAATCTATTACTAAGCTCGGTAATGTAATTATTATATATCTTTAGGGACAAGACTCCTTTCTAACTTCAACTGCTTATGTCGGTTAGCGACAGTTAGTTGATCGTAGAACGACAAGTGAAAATAATCTAACTAAGGTATGTTCACGATATTCCTATTATCATTTGGAAAACTGACCACATCCAACGTAAATAACACTACCCTCCTCAGGCTTCTTTATTAAAATGGGCATGGCACAAAACTTAAATACAATTGGTTTATTGTGTGCTATCTGCTTGTTCTATTTCGATTCTGGTGATTTCTGTTGATATTTCTGACGGCATCATTAAATAAATTCAGTTTAACAAAATATATTGTTCATTTAATTGAAAATAGATTTATTCTTCGTAACTGCTTCCGTACCAGGTATGCTCTATGTAATTCTATTACACATGAGTTACCTCCAATTTTATTGACTTTGCTTTAGTCCTCATATCAAATCTCTGAAGCTCAATAATACCAAAAAAATGAATTCAACGTTTGTTCTATTCTTGCAAATTTACCTCTTCAACTATATTTTTGTTTATTATATTGACTCAATAACTAGTTTTATATCGAGATAATATTCACAATGTGCTTACACTTTACTAGAAACGAACTCAGTATCAGCTTTATACGTGTCAGTAAGCTTTAATGTAATTATTGAGTAACACTATAAATGAAAAAAAACATGAGTGAACGCTTAATTGGAAAATTTAAGGGAGACTGACACTTTGTTATGTATGCGGTCTTCTGAACTGATGTTCTGACAAGCTTTCGGTAGACTTATTGCTGAATTTTCAATTCGATACTATTATAGAACCAGAAATACTACGCGTCGCTTTTCTATGCGCAACTCTTACTCCCCACACATCCGTTCGACAAAATTGCAGAAATATCAACACACTGAAGCACAGCATCGGCGGGAAAATTGCAGCAACGGGACTGTCGGTTCATCATAACATCAGTTTCTGTAGGGATTCAAAACAGCATACACGGCAAAACACCCAAATAAGCCCGTCTACACCACACGAATGAAATATATAGCTAGTCAGTTGTATTTTTGCTTATTTTGTTATAACGCACTATAAATTTATTGAAAACTTTGTTATAAAAGACTAGTGATTATTATAAATAATTTAAATTTCTCAAAATATAACTAATAATTCTGAAAGAAGCATCTAAAAATACGCGTGTTGATAAAATACTAGTTTAAGACTAATTCTCCATTAAATATTTCTTAAGAGCCTAATATTGTTTCATAATATAATTTTCATGTAACAACAATCATTTGTCAGGAGTAAAACCATCAACATTCAATAGAAATTGTGATACTACTATACTAAGTTTGAAGAAGATATTGTCATTACTTACGCCTCTATAATTATATTCTGATGATGGTGGATGTTTGAAATTAGGTCCAAAGTTAACAGAAACAGTTGCACTTTTATGTAATGACAATGTTGGATAATAAGCTCCACAAAATACATCTGCATATGCCAATCCTTGACATTCTCCATTTTTGAAAAAGATGATTTTACTACCAGATAGTGGTTTTAGATGTTTTAAGCAATCTGCTACATTATCCTTTTCTTCATAGTAAAGATGACTTTTAAATTTAACTAAAGGCTAAATTAAAAAAAAAGAAAACTATAACACTTGCATTTCATTGGACAAGGATACAAACCCTATCTTTAAATGTATTAGGTATTAGTCTTGTATGTACCGATTCTGGGAGTATAATAAGGAAACCTAAAGTATCACCCTCACCATAACTAGTACTGTATTTTTTCCCAATAGATTCGTGAAATCTAGTACCCTTTTTTGAACGCCAAGAATAGCCAAATTTATCATAACCCAAAGGTGCTTGCAAATTTGCATAATCTTGACCCCAACCTAAACGTGTTGCTGATCCTTCAGGCATTTCCTCGACAGTAGCTTCCCAGTACCAACTTCCTCTAGTAACACCTTGAGAATGAAATTATATCAATCAAAATATATTGGTTAGAAATATATTAATTTCACTTACAATGCGTCGTTCTAACTGTGCAATATCCCTTTTCTCCAGTAACAGCTAAGCGATCTTCCGATATTTTTAGTTGAGGAGCTCTATCGTGTAATGCAAGCAAGACAGCGCTGGGTACTAAAGTTCTGTACAACCAACCGGGTATAGGTTTTCCAGCCCAATCTGAACTTTCGTCAAATTCCTAAATAGAAGTTTTATTTTAACATCTAATCACATTATAAATAAGCTAACCTATTTACTTATTAAATGCAAATATTTTAAGTTGCAGTAAATTACATATTGTTTTACAAATATATTTCTTCGAGAGGCAACATATGTACTGCTAAGGGTAAGTAAAATAGATGACATAAATTAAATAACAGAATATATCTGGATTGATATTTAAAACGCGTGCATCTAATGTCCTCCTTTTGTCATTAATTTGATCGTAGGTGACAATTTTAATAAATTATACAATTTTTACAATAATAATCACAGAGCAGCTGATAGAGAATTTCGGAATATATAACATAAAATATTCAGAATGTTATCTCAAATTATATTCAGAATATTACATGAATTATAAAGATGCGATAAAAACCTGTGGCAGAGACCGGCAACATTGTAAGGGGTATAATTCAGCCATTCATGTTGTAGTTGTGAACATCTATACGACTTGAAGCACGGAGGTGATAAAGATAATTTGTATTGATTGGGCTTTACATCATAATACATATTATTCATATCGCAAAATACACTGATTGCGACTCTGTTAGACCTGACGTCATTCCTTATGTCTTGCTAGTCTCTGGTGTAAATAATACGATGCCATGTTTATATGGTATATGTTCGTTTATACACACTTGATATATAATAATAATAATAATAATAATAATATTTATTAAGTTACCCAACAGAGATTATTACTCCGAAACGGGTAACAAAGAAATACAAAAAAAAAATTAAACCATAGTTACATTGTGAAAATGAAATATGTATCTTAAAACAAAATATATTCATACAAATAGTGGTCATAGCGAATCGTACTGCAGATTGTTGAAATTCACCGCCGAATGAATCATATATATATATATGAATGATACTTAAATAAATGATGCTGGTTGTCTGTGTCTGTCTTTTAAAATTAGTAAAGGAAAAAAGGCTTTTTATGTTACCATCTCTCATTGTCTTTCCTATTTTATTGTATACTGTAAGCAAAAAATAGTAAGACTTTTTAATTTTAAATTTCGTACGAAAACTCATTCGTCGAAATATTTTTTTTCTAGGTTGGTATGACTGTCAGTGACATCTGTGCCAAATGTCACATAATCATTAGTGTTTAGTATAAGCTTGTCTTTCTGAAGTACAAAAAGTGCATTCAGCGATTTTTTCAATGAGTGAAATTATTCAACAAAGAAGTTCCATTAAATTTTGTGTACGTAATCAAATTTCTGGTGCCGAAACGTTCAGAATGTTGCAAGAGGCCTTCGGTGACAATTGTTTGTCGCGAGCAAGTGTTTTTGATTGGTACAAATTATTCAATGTTGACAATTACAGGCAGGATAATCTTCGATTATCCAGGTGTGGTGCACTCCGAATTCCTTCCGACCGGCCAAACTGTCAAAAAAGACTACTGAGTATTATGCGTCGTTTGCGCAATGCTATTCGTAAAAAGAGGCCAGAATTATGGGCCGACAACTCTTGGTTTTTGCACCACGATAATGCACCGTCGCATACTGCATTAATTTTTCGCGAGTTTTTCGCCAAATTTTCAACCAATATCGTGCCGCAACCACCGTATTCGTCCGATTTAGCTCCGTGTGACTTCTGGCTATTCAGCAAACTCAAACGACCACTCCGGGGAAACCGTTTTGAGTCAATTGAAGACATTCCTATTCCTGAAATTGACTTTAACAACTGTTTCGAGAATTGGAAGAAACGTTGGCACAAGTGTATTGGGGTCAGGGGGGATTACTTTGAGGGGGACGAAATAGATTTGGAAGAATAAATTAAGAATTTAAAAATTATGAACAAAGTCTTACTATTTTTTGCCCGCAGTAGTATATGCATACGAATATGAAATTGTTTATACACTTTTTACTGAAATTAGCGTTATGTAATTTTTTGAACATTTATTTGGTTGTTTACACCTATTATTTAATAGGATTTTATATATTGTATATTTCTTTAATATCTATCTGTGATTTAATGCATTTGTGTATTTTTTATGCTAAAAGTTTCTTTTAATAAATGTTTGTTGTAGTCAGTTTCCGTTTCAATTATTTCGACTTTACCAATTTTGAAAGTATGTTCCATTCCAAAACTGTGTTGTATTAAGGCTACGGCATTGATAGTGTTGGTTCTAGTGTTCTAGTCTACAATCACAAATATATGACTGTAGACTATTTTGTGAAATTGTTGTTTTATTTGGCCCATGTATACTCCTTTAAAAAATAGCATTTCAAAATGTAGTGTAATAAACTATAAAGCGTTGTTATATATTTGAAAAAATAACTTTTAAGACCGCAAAGCCCGAACAAATGGAAACTACGAGTTTATATTTCGGGAATAGCAAACAAAAAAAAAATTGTATTATCGAAAATAGTTTTATTCGTTTTTAAAATATTCTTCTTGAAAATCAATGCACTTTTGCATTCGTTTAAACCAATCTGAAAAGCATTGCTGCCACTGTGAAGGCGGTATCTCCAAAATATGAGTTTTGAATGCCTCAACTGCCTCTTCCGGCGTATAAAGCCGTTTACCACGAAATTTATTCTTCACGTGTGGAAACAAAAAGAAATCACAGGGTGCTAGATCAGGGCTGTACGGCGGATGCCTCATCAATTCAATGTTCTGCCCGGTCAAATATTCAATTATTTGAACCGACCTGTGAGAGCTCGCATTGTCATGGTGGAGAATGATTGTTTTCTGTTTTCCTTATTTCTTCAAAAACTTTTGGCAAACAAATAGTTGTGTACCATTCGGAATTGACCGTTCTACAACTCTCTAAAGGCACGGTTACAACGTGACCGGTTTTTCCGAAAAAACAGGCGACCATTTGTTTTGATGTGCTTCGAACGCGAACAACTTTTGTTGGTTTCGGCTCATCTTGGAATACACATACAGTCGACTGCTGTTTACTATCGGGCTCATAAGCATAGATCCAAGATTCATCACGACTTTATAAATGCTCTTTGAAGCACATCCATTGTATTTTTTGTGCATTTCCTGGCACCAATCGACGCGAGTCCTTTTCTAAGTGGTTATCAAATTATGTTGTACCCAACGTGAACGGCTAAATATTATGCACGCTGGTGTTACTAATACCTAGAGATGCTTTTCACAGTATGTCACATGACGGTCTTGCATTATCAATTCAGACACTGCATTAATGTTTTCCGACGCAACAACATTTGTGGGACGACCTTCACGAAATTCATCGTCCAAAGAACGCCATCCAAGTTTGAATTCACTATACCAACGATATATTGTAGTTTTCGATGGTGCTTCATCGCCATATAAAGAATTCAGCTCGTCGATGCATTCTTGTTGAGATAATCCACGCCGAAAGTTATGAAAAATAATTGAACGAAAATGTTCGCAAGTTTATTCCATTTTACGCTGACATAAAATTTTCAAGTTACTGTCAACAATAGAAATAAGAAACTGATAATAAAACTGTCAAGGTAAATATATTGTTAAAAATGACAAACTTGACGATGCAATCATCAGATCGTAGGCAACGCTAACAGTGTTGCCAGTTTCCGAAATATAAACGGCTACCCTTGTAATAAGCTATATACGTTAAGTTGCATACTTCCAGTATTAACACCATTTATAGATTAGGCTAATATACAATAATAGTCCAATACGTAGCACATTCGCACGGAAAGGGACAAGAACAAAGGAAGCTGAAGATATTAATAACTATGACATAAATATAAATTTTTCCTTTAAGATAGACAGACCTGTGAAAGTGAAATACATCTAAAAATTTTAGCGAGAATTATAGATTTTAAATATTAATTTAATTTATATTTTTTATTAAGTAATGTAGAAATAATTATAGAGTACGAAACCGTACTATGTAAAACTAACATAAAACAATATTACTTGTGTGATACAGTTCTTCTGAAAAATAATTTATTAACAATTTCGTGAAATTTTAGCAAAACATTTATTTTAAATACAATTTCGTATTTTTTTTTATATATTTTGTTTGCGTTATTCTGCATGAAGATCACAGGATCCTGGTAGATACACCAAAATAATATCTTTATTCTGCACTTTTTTATGGTATCGATTAATCCTTGCTTTTTAATTCCTTTTTTTGCAAATGCCTTTGAAATGATGTATTAGCAATTCTTAATTGGATTGCGATCGGGACCAGGATATATACATAATGCCTTTTATTGCTAATAGTTTAAAAATTTCTTCAGACAGTTAAATATTTGTCAATAATTATTGAAAGTCCGGCTTTCAACAATTTTCAACCCTTGTGGCAAGCAACATAATCATCTTGAAGAACACAATTTTCCAGGGAATCAAATTAGGGCGGAGGTTGTGCTGTATCCATATTCGCCATCTTACATTAAGAAGAACGTCATCCAGCAAAGTTGTAAGGTAATTTGTCAGGAAATGTAAATAATGAACTGCCGTGAGACGTTCTTCGTTTATATACAAACCGATGAGACTAAAAAACAGCGAAATCAACAGCAATACGTAATTCCTGCATTAGTAGGGTTTTCTAAAACTTCAAATACTTGTAGTTCAGTTACGATAGAGTTTTGAGCATATATTTATTAGATATTTTTAACTTGAAATTTCAGTAACATTCTTGAGCTATGGCAATCATGTCATTAAATATCCAATATATATAACTCACTATCTGCGAAATGGCATGAAGGCGAAAAATCACTAAAACTACGTGCGAGAATTGAAGGCACTTTGGTGATTAAAGTCTCAATCTATGAGAGAGAAAATAAATAATAATACCTTTACAAACTCAAAAAAAAACATTTTATGTTTGCAAAAAATCCACCACACTAATTTTTGTAGAGCACACAAAAAGACTGTGAAAAGTGCATCGGCGGAGGAAACTGACAAATAGTATTTCTAATAGAATATATAAAAACTTTTCATTACATTTTCAAGAATAAAATATTTATTTTATACCAATATTAAACACTTACAACCAAAAATTTTGTTTCATTTTGCATAAACGAAAATATTTCTATACCAGAAAGTATACCGCTTGGTAATTATGTTCCAATAATGGGTCATAGGTGTTAAAGTTTAAAATAAAAACAAAATCGTCTCAACGCAAGTACTAACCTTGATAATGATATCTCTGAAGTGTTGTGGTTCAATTGCAAGATATGTATATATTAAATTATTTTAATAAACTATTATCTTATCACAGGTTATGAAAAAAATATGTAAAGACTTGAATATATTTATTTGTAAGATAAGTAGTTAAGATGACTGTCTAAAAGATATAAAAAATCTCAATTTGTTTCCCAATACAATTGCATGTAAAATGTTAATATATGTGTAATTGTAGAAAATCAAATATTTTAAAAAGAATGAAAATATCAATATTGCTAATTATGAAATGGCCCTTACATTTTCATGTAAACATTAAATATCTTAAACTTTTTAATAAACCAATCTATAGAGAACATGTAAATATATAATTTCAATATTTACACAAAATAAGTAAGATGAATAATCAATACTCATAAATTGTTTATGCTGTTATTCAATTATAAATGATTCATCTTATCTTTTCATATTCACAAACAATGAATATAAATAAAAAACGAACTTTAGAAAAATATTGATGTTTCTGATGTAATAAATAAATCTTGTATTTAAAATTAAATGAACTATAGATATTATTTGATAAGCATTACAAATAGGTTATGTTAATCAATATTATCAGAAAAAAACCAAAATATTTACTAAAACATATATCTATGTGTATGTACATACGTATATTTGAGTATTAATAACAAAATAAAATTTTATTCTCGTTGAACAATAGAATAAACAAAATCACCAACTTTATTAATTAATAAGCTCAATTCTTTAAGCTAAAAATTTACCTGTCTAAAGGGAGCATGAGGATCAGGCTCTGCTAATAAATATCTATAACCGTCTTTATTATACGGATGATCTAACGGATACCCATGTGCTGGTAATTTAGGAGCACCCAAGTCAACTCCCCTACCTTTTTTTCCAGAGGGTCCCACATCACCAGGCAATTTCCTCTTAGTACTTCTACTTTTTGGTCCTCCAGCCAGTGGAACTGGAATATTTTCTGACATTAATTACATTTTTAAAGTGTTTTCTAATAATTTTTATCATGTTTCAAAAATTGATATTTATGTACCTGCATGCATCATTTTTGTTGACAAAGTAGCAATATGTCAAATATATCAATTGTTTTTAAAAACAGGTAAATTGATATTAATAATTCACAAATATTATTTTCATATAATTATCATAAATTATTATATTTAAACAAATATGATTATACTAGAATAACAGCAAAATACATACCATGTTGTATACCCATGTCTGTTACTCTCAACATGCCTCCTTTAATCATAGCCTCATAATTTGGTTTTATCAGTGTCAAATCAGAACATACCAATCCATACATTAATCCTTCAACAGGATGTTCTTCATAAATAAATAAAGTGTGCATATCCTTCACCAATGCTTTATGTACTGTAGCATGCCATGATTGTGTTACTCTTCTAGAAGTTGTTGTTAGAGCTTCCCAATGATATTCAATGTATGGAATAATTTCTTTATCTTTACTAAACATTGATCTATTGTTTCCTTCTTTAGCACTAGTTTGTTGCAAATTTGCTACTGCTGTTACACACATTTGTGGAATTTCTGTAAAATAAACATATATTTAACAAAATTTATCAAAATGGTGATTACATACGTGCTTGACTTTTCTTGAAACTTTCCAACCCTGTAGGTGAACAATTTTTACATAGAAAAATATAATTTGAAAGAAAAGGTACCAATTTCCCAAGTTGATAGCCAATGCAAGATTCATGAAACCAACGATTACAATTTGCACACAGAAGCTCAACAATATTCAAGTTCCGGTCTTTTCCACTATAAAATTGAAAAAATAATAATTTCTTTAATACGAGAAAAAATAAATATATCACATTAAATTCTTTTAAATATAAACCTAATTAGATTATAACATATGCTAATGTAAAGCAAAAATATAGTAAAGTAGAAACAACAAATATATTTACCAGTAACAATTTCCTTGTTGTTCAATTGTTTTCTTTCCATTTTTCTCAATATCTGAGTTCTTATTATTAGATGTATCGTTTGTTTGTTTTTCGTTAACATTTTCTGTTATTGGAGTTTTGATATCAGTGGCAGTGTTTTCTGTTCTATAAAATGCAAGGAATGTACATAATTAACCACATTTTAAGTAAATATTTTGTATAAAACTAACTTTGATTCGAGTTCTTCGGCCATAATAAGATGATTTCAATGTATTAAGAAACTATATATTTAAGTTTATCAGATTCGAAAAAGCAAATTATAATAATTTATTAGAGGACTGTTCATAAGCAATCGTTGAACCTCAAACACAATCGGCTACAGGCAGTGTATACATTAGCAAAGACGTGAACCCTTATTATCGACTGTAAGTTGTTATGTTAGTTGCCTGATAAACAATATACTAACTGATTTTTATAATTTTTATTAATCAGTTCCAAAAATGTGAAATCTAATCTAAATTAATTTTAGAATAAAAAACGATACACACATTGAAATAATTACTACTGTTTCTTCTTTAAAAAAATAAAATATAAAGCTAGCTTGAAACATATACTAAATGAAAATTAGATTTTAATTTCTATTTACTATACAGTCTCAATAAAATAAATTTGGAACGAATAAAAAGCAATTTTATCTTAATTAGTAATAGTAAATATGCAATTTAAATTAGATGTTTTACACGTTAATATGGACTTGATTATGTAGAAGAAAATTAATGTTAAAACGTGTATCAACCTTTAGTGAATAAGTTAATCAACCACAGACTCCATTAAAATTACCATATAGAAGATTTGTCAAAAATTAGCCACTTTATAATATCAAATTGCTGCGTCTGCATGTGTATCTCCTTAGATGTGGAACACGTACGACAACGGAGTTGCAGTAAAACTTCACTCACGAACGTGTACATATTTAGCAATAAAAGAATCGGTGGGACGAAGCGCCAGTGCAATGGTAATTGTGAAATGAACCAATCTCGATGCAAAAATTAATAACTTAAGTAGTAATTAAAGGTGTAATGACAACATTAAAAATGATTTGATTAGACACTTGGTGACAAAAAACAGTATTATTGTATATATTACATTCTTTAAAATAATGTATATACAATAGAAGAATAAATTAACAACATGAACATTGAACATTATAATTATCAGGAAAGTAGAACGTTGGGCAAAGTAGTAAATGTGTATTCTGTATGAAAAACGAATTAATTTTTAATTGCAATCAGAAATTAGATTAAATAGAATTGAATTAAATGCAAATGGAATATTACAGACAATATTCCAAGAATTAATTTATGTGTTCAAACACGTTTGTTTTTGGAAGAAGCGACATTTAGTTTTATGATAAACAGAAAATAGATAACTGAATAAAAACGGATTTCCCGTTTGAATATTCGTAGCTCCCAAACAATGGCTTTTGATAATAATTTTAATGTTAAATTAATTTTAAAACATGATGAAGAGTTATATACGAGGATGATCCTATAAGTACCCGGCCTGACCTGGAGACTGCGGTAGTTGTTTGAAAAATATCACTGTATTAGAAAGTACACAATCTATAAAGCATATGTTTCAAGTTTGGAGACGCCACGTTGTTTAGTATTTATTTGGCAGCCATCAATAGTGAACGTTTTCAATGAATTTGTAAAAATGGAGAAAATTGGTTATCGTTACGTGATACAATACTTTTATTTGAAAGGCCTTAGCCTAACTGATATAAAAGCTGAACTGGTTTCTACTCTGGGCGAATCTGCTCCTTCATTTACAACAGTGAAACAATGGGTAGCAGAGTTTAAACGAGACCGGACGAGCTGCCAAAACGAACATCGTAGTGGTCGACAAAATGATGTGACGACTTCAGAAATGGTGAAGAAAATCTAAAAAGTGGTACTGGATGATCGTCGACTGAAAGTGCGCGAGCTAGCAGACATAGTAGGCATTTCAAAAAGTGCGATACATCGCATATTATCTAAAAATCTGGACATGAGAAAGCTGTGTGCAAGATGGATGCCGCGTTTGCTCACACTCAAGCAAAAACAGTGTCGTCGAGATGTTTCAATTGAGTGTTCAGCGAGGTTTCACAGCAACAAAGCAGAATTTTTGAGTCGTTACATTACCTCGGATGAAACATAGCTCCATCACTTCACACCCGAGACAAGAGAACAATCTAGATAATGGACTCAAAAGGGAGAACCGGCTCCAAAGAAGGCGAAGACCGTTTCATCTGTTTGCAAGGTCATGGCATCTTTTTTTTAGAATGCGCGTGGAATAATTTTCATTGACTACCTTGTAAAAAGAAAAACTATTAACGGCGAGTATTATATGAACTTATTGCAACGTTTGAGTGAAGAAATCTAGCAAAAACGGCAGCATTTGGCTAAGAAGAAAGTGTTGTTTCATTAAGACAATGCATCAGCTCACAAATCCGTTATTGCAATGGCCAAAATTAATGAATTAAAGTTTGAATTGCTACCTCATGCACCCTATTCGCCAGATTTAGCCCCCTCGGATTATTTTCTGTTTCCGAACTTGAAAAAATGGTTGAGTGGTCAAAGACTTTCCAACGATATAGACGTGATGTCGGCAGTTAATGGCTATTTTGAAGAGCAAGACAGTTCTTATTATAAAAAGGGTATCGAACTTATTGAACATCGCTGGGAAAAGTGTATAGAGCTGAAAGGAGATTATGTTTAAAAATAAATATATTTCATTCCAAAATTTTTGTGTTTACTTTGTTGGGTCGGGAACTTCTGGGACCACCCCCGTATATGTGATATTTGTAATACGACCATATGTACTATATTATAGATAGGAGGTTATCTTGTTTTATATTAAAAAGCATGGATTATTTTTAGAAAAACTCCAAAACAGGTTATAAATTGACTTGTTTATATTCAAACATGAAATATGACTTAATTATACAGAGTTTTATATAAGTAAAATTAATCTGAATCAGCGTTTGACTAACATTAATTACTAGTGATCTATATCAAAATCCACCAACTAGCTTTCTTTTCATAACATCTCTCTATGTTGTTAGGTTGGTAGGTAATTTTGATGGAGCCTGAGGTTGATTAACTTAATCACTGAAGGTTGATATATACCTCTTTCCACATTAATTTTCATATTCTGTATACGTATTTCGACAACTAAGTTGTCATCATCAGCAGATAATTAAACAGCAATTTGACAATCTAATCTAACCACTTAACTAAATAAGCCCGTCTCTTTGATCAATCACAGCTATAGAAATTCTTCTATATCTTTTCTAGGGCTATATTTTTATATGAAGCAGAGTAGAACATTTTTTTAGAACAGCATTCGTAACAATAGTCTTTACTGTCCAATAGTATAACACTATTTAAGAAACATATGAAACTATGTTTCACAA